>JAQIXG010001599.1:0-21167 GCA_034700105.1 Oconnorella tubifera
ATAAGATCTGTAACAATAATAAGATCTGTAACAATAATAATAATTGTTAATTTGTTGATTTCTTTTTAATTGTTAATTTGTTGATTTCTTTTTAATGTATACAGGGACTTAAACAAAAATAAAAATAATATGGGGGGGATTGTGTCCGGGGGGGCTTATGTCCTGAGGGGGGGTTATGTCCGGGGGGTTATGTCAGGGGGGGATTATGTCCGGGGGGGATTATGTCCGATTACCATTCATTTTTACAACTTGTGTTCATTATAACTACAAATAACGTAAAATATAATTGAGACAATATAATATATAACTGTAATTGTTTAAATTTATTTACATCTATAATATAAAAGCAAAATGTTGATATCAAAATCAGTAGTTAAAAAACACATCCGAAATTTAATATAAATTTAAAATAAAATAAACTGACGGTTGAGTTACTGTAAGCTATTATAGACTCATTGGTTATAGCAATTTACTGTAATTTTTCATGCTCATTTAGACAATAAGTACACTTATTATATGTTGTAGTTAATTAATAGCTACAACGATTAATTTGAATCTAACTCAATTAAGAATATAGTAAAAGGAAATGGATTTAATTACATGAAATCTAAAAGGCTGCTAATGTAAACCATTAAGCATTGTATTATTATATATCAATTTAGGTCATCATTCTAATAACTATTATAGCAATTAAAATAACATTCTAGAAGATGAATGCATTAATGTCATCTGCCAGTAGGTATTATGAACACATCACATAATGACATATCTAGTTATAAACTCAAAGATAGCAGTTCTTTGAAATGATTTTATCACTTTCTGTAAACTTTAATAAGGTCCCTAAAATAATATTTATAAACATGTAAGACTGTATATCAGTAAAAATACTTATTTATTTTAAGTACTTTTGTTTAATAAATTGTTAAAAAGCGATTTGTTATTTAATTACATATTTGACTTATACTATAACAGTTTTCTAGAAACTAATAGAATTCAAAAAGAATTAAAAAAATCTGTATTTAAAGCATCGTGGATCAAAAAGAAAAAATGACCAAACATGGTCTCACCAAAGTTGAAGAGTCAACTGACAGTATTCGAAATACCAACTCCAAAAAAGTTTTGGAGTTGGTAGTTAAAATATTTGACAAATATCTAAAATATTCAGAACTAAGCCTGCATATGATTATCATATAAATAAAATATATTAAACCTAATATTAATCCTAGTTAAACTTTCATACTGTATATTCATTGGACTGCATCTGGGAGCTGCAGTAATAATAGGCAATATACATAACACGAAATGAGAAATAAAACTGATATTAATTACAAACGAATGGACATTGACATAAATCAGACCCGTGAAGCGATTACAAGTATCAAATACATGATATAGTTGATCGCCTTTTGAATGCGTTGAAATTAGAAAAATTACAAAATTGGTTTAAACTTTAGAAGCTATGGATGTGGGTAGATCAGTATAATACTGTATAATTATGATTGTCCGGTTTGTAGCTTTGAAATTATAGGATAATAACAAATGTGCTCGGTTATAATAATAATTATTTGAAACATAAAAGCTGCAACATGTAGACCACACTGTAGAATGCTCGGTCAAGTTATGTATATTTTGATATGTATAATATGAAGAAAGTTGCGTTCTTTGAAACCTGCTCAATGTCATATGCACAATGACAATAACTTCGTTTCAAAAAAATATTCTTTTATTTCTTAAATTTAGAAGCATTTAGTTTGATTAAAGCAAATTTTCTTTCAGTTTTCATCTTTATTGAATCAATTTATTCATAAATATAATATATCTTCTATACTTAATTTCAACAAAGAAATAATTTCACTATTTTTTGTCATTATCAGTTTGACTTCAAAATCTCAGGTTTTATTATATTTCTTCCAGAATTTAAATCTCTATCAAAATTTCACTAGAACCAAATTAAGATCAGAAAAATTCACAGCATCATCACAAAACGACAACTTCTCTCTCTACTTCATTTCGCTACTAATAATTGACCGCAGAAATCCAGGCGCCACGACACTTGACCGCTACAGGGCTCATAAGGCCAGCATAATATACCAATGCGGTATAAAATACACAAGAATTCATCCGGAATACTTGCAGATATTTATGTTTAAGAAGATCAAACAAACTGACAGCTGCTACTTGTATTATTTCTTTCAATAAACGAGCTTGAATTCTATCGTATACGCGTTCTATTATTTGTATACGGAGAGCAGATGAAGAAGACCAAAAAAAGTGAATGATGCGTTAGTTATTGAGTCAAATACTATTTTACAACTTCAAACTAATTGTTAATAATCTGTTATAGATACGGTTCAAATTTTATCAAAATTTCTCGGTACTAATGTAAATGCAATGTCAATTTTACTAATGCAAAATAAAATGCTTACTTTAATATTAAAAGTGTATTTTATTTTGCGATGATGTCTGCAATAATAGCATAATAAAACAAAAATAAGTGAGATATTTTGGAGTATTATAAGTAATCAATCAGATTTTAAAATAATATATTTTCATCAAATAACAGCGATACTATTAATTTGGTATCAATTGTATGACTGAATGTCACTACAATTAATAACAAATGTTTACACAAGTAAACTGAAAATGATAGTATTTATGTTTAACTAATTATCATAAATGCGTTGCTAGCATCTGTTTAATTTTTAATTTTAAGTTTCAGACACACGCGATTAAAGCCTTTTTTAGTTAGGATACTATATATAATAATGACCAGAAAAAGCAAAATAAATATCAACTTGAAGAAATATTTCGCACAAAATTAAGACGACTTCTCAAACAAAGAATTTTACTAAAACGTGCAGAGAAATAACTGAACAGACGGTGATGTAATTGCAGCTGTCGTGAATGTCCATTGGAATTCTACTGAACGACATCTGGAGTCCCTTGACTAGCGATAGACATAAAGAATAGTTTTACTGCATTCGAGAAAAGTTTCACCCAACCCGCCCTCTCCCGACCTCCCGTAACTTGTCATTTAGCCATAGACGGCCCTCTTAATGCATCGACTGGTGGCGCCACTTTTGTCAAACAAATTTCAATGAGTTTTCAATGGATTGCAGGCGTAATATATTTCTGATGTCACGTAGTAAATGATGGAATAAAAATGAAAAAAAAAATCAAATAGAAAAGTAAAGATGATTGTGAGAATCACTTTGTGTTCAGAATTGTTATAGTTATAAACCTGCACATGACTAATATTATATTCGCAATAGTAGCATTATATTAATTTTATAGTATTATATTAATTATATACATAATATTAGTTATGCGATTATTAAAATTAGTGAATATTATAATCAATACAATTTTCATTGTAAAGGCACAAAGTTACTGCGGGCTTAAATAGCTCGACTTTATTCAACATTTTTCAAGTATTAAAAAACTTTGATATGCCAAAGAGTTCACTGAAATGATTGATTAATTTTAAAACCGATTTTAATATCCAAATAACAATTTAGATATAAAATTAGAGGAAGCTGTAAGAGCATAATTAAGCTGCGAAAATAAATAATGTAACATTAGAATTAAGCTGCTCCTATGAAGTTCAACTCGATGTCAAAAGCTAAGAACTGCTGAGTTCATTCTTTTGTGTCAAGGAACGTGAAATATCTCTGGGACAATCAACGACTGCCAGATGTTCCTACATTCTTTCACACAGCACAGAAACACAAAGAAGACGGTAGTCTTGATGTACAGAAATCACTAAAATGTTCGCAACAAGGAATAGCCAGTCAATAGGCTAATTTCTACATACTTTTCTTTATTTCACAGCAGTCTAAATCGATAATATTCATTAGATGTTAATCAAACGCTGCTGCTTTATTGTTTATATCTGTTTTAAAGTGGGTTAGGATCTGGGGTAGCTAATTAAATGTACTAATTAAATTGAACTTATTATTTAAGAGGCGGGGTCGGTTAAAAACCAAGCCTTGCTGCAGACGCTACAGAAGTTAAAGCAACGAGCATTTTATTCACCGGAAGTTGAATTGACACGAGAATGAGCTTAATTAATTAATTTCTTTTATTCGTCAGAAAACGACTAAAATCTTTTAGAGGTTCTATCGCAAATGAATCCTGGAGAAATTTACCATTTCTCGTTTTTATTCGTCTCAATTTTCGTGTCGATGCATTTTATGAGAAGATTAGACTTTACGAGGATTGTTCGAGACTGTGTTTGATTTTAATTAATTTAACAGAGTTCGTGAATGAAAAACAAAATATATGATACAATTTAAGTAAATAAAAAGTTTGGTTTTATTATTAAACTGATTGAAAAATGTAATTGGAATTAACTGTAGAAAACTGAAAATATGAGAAAAGTATTTAATCAATATCTATTTAAATCATATGTTTTAATACAATTTCACACAGTTGATAAATAGCGTCAAAAACTCGCCTAGTCGTATAAAGTAAAGAAAATTAGAACATGTGTAGCGAATATTTTTATATTATAATTATTATTATTTAAAAAAACATTCAGTTAAGACACCAGAACAGAAACATTTTTTATTATTTAAGCTACATTTTGTATTTTGTACTGTCATTAAATTTTCAAGTCTTGAATCAAATATAAGAATATGATTGAATTTGAATACCATGTAGTCTTTTACAAGCTATCATTAACTTAATTTGTCCATTGAAAATTTCTTTATTATGTGACTGTTCATTTTTGTATTCATCTGAAATGCGTTTTGTACAGTTACTAACGGAATAATGTTACCCCTGAGAATATTACAATAGTTACCAAGTATAACCTTATCTAATTTACATTAAAGATATGAAATCTCATCGGTATCAGCCAAAGACAAAAACTTCAAAGTCTCCGTATCGTATTGTACTGATTGAAAGTAGGACCAAAAGTTTCAAACAGTCAGATTGCTCTTATTTCAAAACAGAACAATCAAAGAAGTAATTTGTCAATTCGCTTTAGTCGAGATAGCGAAATTTCAAGCCGTAAATCCATTCGCAGATTGACAGCACATAAAATATTTAGAGAGCAGTCGAGATATGTTTCGAAGAGAAAGAGTACAAAGATAATTAATTCTAACTGATAATTCTAGGTAGTAGATGTCTTAGTTTTCCTTGCTGAATGTAATACGGTCATGTTAACAGTGAATGTTGCTGAAAAAAGATACAATGCGAAACAGAAAGAATGACTCGTAAAAAAATGGGGAAAAGTACATAAAGTGACCGAGTAAAAGGTGAAAATTTCTCTCAATAAAAATTCATTCACTGAGGCTTTAAAATCAAGTGACAAAATCACCCATTTCACATAATAATACTTGTGCCGATGTAGGGTTTAGTAATAACTACACAAAGCCACTAAAAACAACGCCAGACTATATTTTTTTTATAAATTAATTACAAAATATTAGCAGTTATGTATGAAAACTTGAGTTTATGGATTGACAAATTATTTACAAGTCAAATTTATTTTAATTACCTAACAAAACACAACAAAAATTAATATAGCCATTTAACCATAGCTCTAGCAATATAAACCGTCCGGATAACATTATAATAAAAATATTTACATGAAATCAGCATTTAAGCATTTATAACCATTTTTAAAATGCTTAGTTATTCGTTTCTTTTATCGTTCAACAACGCTATGTTGTAAATTAATATATACATTCGACCCCTTCTTGTATTTATTTTAAAAGTAACCACAACATCATCCTTGTTGTATTTATAGTAAAATTAAGAGCAATTTTATCTTCACTTAGCACTGTCCACACTTTTCAACGTTCAATGTTTGGTTAACCTATAACCTAGAGTCACGTTTGTTACACATGAAAGCTGACAACATGGACGCATGAACTTCCGGTTAATAACACCATTTAATAAATGCAACCACATGCCAGATAGCGATGAATATCAACCGGATGAATGTATTTGTGACACAAGGATGTTACGAGTTAAATTCAGTTACTTACATGATTTTAGCAAATAAACTCGGTAGATTCGATTGATTTTTTGACAATTAACGTTTTTTGAGTAGATTTCAGACGTTTTTTCTCTATACATTATTATTTTGTATATATGATTCTTTAAGACTATTTTTTTATTCGATTTCAATCAAACATAAAGATAATAATACATAATGAAGTAATATGCAGCCATACTATACAGTAGAGTATTTAGGTCTAGGTCATCATTAATACATGTCAATAATACGCGTCTAATTACATGTTAAATATTTTTTCTTGTTTAATATACTCTTGTTCAAAACAAAATAACACACCACCTCAGCAGTAGAAAAGTAATTTAGTAAAAGCTCAAATTCTGTCGCTGTTAAATTATCTGATTAAGCTAAAGCAGCTGATTAGAGCAGTTAAACAAAAGTTTCAGTTGCTACTGGGCTATGGACTATGTTATTAGAGTTAATGTATGTGAGAGAAAATTGAGTTAAGTCTGTTGTTGAAGAGAATGATTACAAATCGAAAGATAAAACCCTGGGACAAAGTTGAGGCCATTAGATAGGAATATTTGGTGTAAATTTAAGGAAATTTATAAAGTGAAGTGTCTGAAATAAAAATGTGGTTGATAATACGAGTATTTACTTTCAGAGTAAACTAATTCTAGTGCAGTAATGTCCCAAGAAAATACAAATAATAGATAGTATTTTTGTAATACAGTCCTATTTTAAGCAAGGTTATTATATATTCATCACTTATTAGCTTATATAATCAATAAACTCTGATATTATTGAGTATGTTAAAAGTACTCATAATATCAGTGTATTTATATTCATCTAAAATATGCATAATGATATAAACACAAGACTTTGAAATACATCATATCCTACATATCATGACAGTTTCTTTGTACCATCACCTGTATATTTACACTCGCTTCGCTGATATTTTCATATATCATTTTGATACATCAAACAAACGTAACGCAATAAATTCTCGTAAAGGATAATCCCTAATTTTAGAAAAGTCGACTGCGTTGCCGCAACGGTAAATCGCCGCTGCGCAATAAATCTTTTACAAATAGGACGATGTATGACCAGGTGTTGGTCGATTCATTTCAAATGACTGACTTGGGCTTATAACAGTTTGCTTTATCGTGATTTAATAGAATAAATATAATAGGAAACGCAACTTGCAGAAAAGAGCAACTATTCAAATGTGCGATACGAATGACAAAATGTACAACGAAAGAGAAAATTGACAAATTTGAAAGCATTCATTCACTTTTCAATTTGTAAGTTTTTCAAAGAATTCAATAGCTTTAGTAAACTGTTCTTCAATTTTAACGACTTTTGATAAAGTTATGCAACTTTGTATCCATCTTGTTAGTGTACAGGTTTGATAAAGAGAAAAAGCTGTTAGAAAAAAGAATTAAAAAAATTGATAACGACTAATTCACAACTATTTATCGAATAATACCGATTATAAGAAAATGTGTTCAAAATGAGACATTTGTACTATACAAATGTACTCAAAAAATGAGTACATTTGTTAAGATTCTGACAGTAATAAAATATTAGGCTAATCTAACGTTATAATTTATCTCATCTCTTTGTGTGTTTACGTATGAAAATGTCAACAATGCAATACTTTGCCAGTACATTTTATTGCTAAGCAACATTTTGATTGACGTCACTATATCAATATGCCTATATTAAAACTAGTCTAATTATAATACGATGAACGTTACTATAACTTATCAGCAACCAAATTTACAGTCGAATTCAAAGAGTCGACAGCTGAAATTTATACAGAAATTGCTTTGTTTATGCATTTTTTAATCATTCTATATACTGTTATACAGTATAAATTTGCATTGCGTACACAACAATATAATACTATATATTTTTTTCATAAAAAGTCTTTTATCAAGCTATTCTTACAACTTATGAATAACAAATTGTGAATTACAACTTTTTTTCATAATAAATAACCTGTTTCAAAATATCCTAATCAAGAGCGTCGCGTTCCATATAAAATATACAACTACCATTAACAAAATTAGCCAACACCTGCATATATAATTGATTACAATTATTCGCTGAATACAAATTTAAAACTCACATCAAACGCACTTTAGAGCAGAGACGAGCAAATAAGATTTACAACATCATTCAATGTTAGACTACCAAAATTTAACGTGAAAAAAGCATCAGATTGTGGTAGGTCTAGAGTAGTATCTATAGTTTATTGTATCAGATGACAGTAAAATAAGTCTCGAGTCAATCCACCTGCATGCATTACTTGCGTTTAAAAATTCTATTGACAAAGTGGATTTAAATTTTAAACTGAAATGTCACAAGTTTGAATAATAAAACTTAAAGCATTCATTCAGCAAGAACATAAAAAATCAACAATTTTGAAAAAATAACAAATAAATATTGTAATGACATTGTAACGACATTGCAATTGCGGCGGCAGTGCTGGGAACCTTTGGGACAGTTTCCCAAGAGACTTTTTAACTTTTTGTTTTTTAAATGTTTAAACGTTTTTCAACTTTTTCATTTGCTACGCTTGTTCAAACTATTAGCTTTCTGTAAATTGTATAATAAATCATTAGTTAAAAATATATTATTAGTAATAAAAGTTATTTGCATTTACGGATTGTAATAACAGAAAATCTAAAACTTTGTAATATACAAAAACACTAAAGCATAAAAATGACCAAATTTGAAAAAAGATTCTGACCTTTACATCTAAACTTGTCATCTTTGACTTGACCGATCTTCTTACGCTGCATCCTTCGGGGGCTCTCGCAGCGGGCCCCGCTCGTCTCAATGGGATGACTCTGGAGGTACTCCGACAACCAGCGAAGGTTGCAGTCGCATATGAAAGGATTTCTTGCCAGGTGTCTATCAAAAGAAAAAACGCTAAATGTTATTATGTACAGCAATAAAATAATGTAAAAGTGTTGATATAACTTGAATTTATTATGTTATATTAAGAATTATATTTTATTTGTAATTGCTGGGATAGTTTTAGTTTGAAATCGCATAGGATAAAATGGATAAACTTGAGCCTAACATTCACTACTTTAATAACGTATATTTTATTAAATCTTAATTTATTTAAATTTAGTATATAATTAGTAACGCATTTTATAGTCTCTTGAAACAACAAAACCAAAATCTGAATCAAGGTATGGAATAAAAAATAAAAGATTAAAATAAAAAATAATTAAAAATAATAACAGAATGTTACGCAGAAATATTAAAAAATTACTGACATAAAACATAATGTTTGTATAATTTAAACTTTCAAATAGAATCCAATAATGATGATTAACAATGAACCACAATTTCTGGGAAAACATTTTTCCGCAAACAGCTAGTAAACTGTACGCGGTTCATTAAGGCGCACCCTGGTGACGCGAAATGAACTAAAACAAACGATCAACAGTAAATAAAGACAGAAGCGTTGACGCATGATTCAGAAGAAAGAATTCAACGCTCGGACAAATTCCTTATTGGACTTTTGCAACAATGGACTGATGACCGGATTTTGCAAATCCCAAGACAATCTGAAGCCAAATGAGGATATAAATCAGCGAAAGATGTTCACACTTTGCTTGAAACCCGATGACAACGTGACTCATTGAATTTTATCCTTTTAAATCGACTTGAGGTAACTGATTTGAAATGTTTTGAAAGAATTTAGTTGTGTACATTGGAAAAAATGGGCCTTCTGTTATTTCTCTAGCTTTGTGATTTTCAATACAAACAAGTTAATTTAAGTTTCGACATAGCTTATCGTTAGAATTTTACTCAATAAAAAGCTATTATATACGTAATTTTTCGTATAGTTAACGTTTTTGCAAAGAAAATATATATTCTAGTAAATATTAGTCTTGCAATTTTCGTTCAATCAAGATCAGTATTTTAATACAAAATTTTAAGTAAGAACAATAAAAGATTAGTATTAATAATTAATTTAAAATAAATAAATTATTAGTATTAAATATATTAGTATAAAATAATATGCAAATATAAAATGAAAGGTCATAAAATAATAATTGGAAAAATTTCATTACCAGTGCAACTGCATTAATTTAGATAAACGACATTATTAAAATATGTGATGCGCAAATAAAAATGCAGCAGCAGCAGCTAATTCAACATATACTCAATGTTCTTTTAACAACCAAATAAAGTATAGAACAGAAAGCTCATAGTTAAATGACATGAGAAATCCACTGCAATAAAACTGTGAGATTCAATTTGTCGCCTTGTGTTGCATAATTAATGGAAGATTGATTAAAACAGTACCAGATAGCACAAATAGAATAAATCGAACTGAAATCATACAATACATCCTTTATTATTTTACACACGAATAAAAGAAACCAATGTCAAAGCAAAGTTACTATTAAACTAAACAAAGACTATATAGTACAATTTACTTGTTGAAATAAGCTTTACATACAAGCGAATCAGGTTTCTGATCGAAATCATGTAACAATTTGACAATACAATCTACATGTATATTCCTATCAACAAATACGAGCAACATTCATTTTACTACATTTCTTTTATAAAAAGCTTGATTCTTGATTCTGTTAAGAGCAAAATCAAACGATTTCGTTCATTTTCTGAAACAGCCTGATTAACTGAAACAGCCGGATTCAAGTAGAAATATTTGACTAAAAGCCACCATCTGATTTAAGCTAAAACTAATGCTAAAACACCGCTAAATACTACTACTAAAACACCGCGTTGGACCCACTAATATAACCGGACTGCAATATAAAGCAGCCACTTTCTCGTCATTATAGTATCCTAAAAGCCAACTCACAAAATCATTATTTAAACTAATGTAGCAATGAATAAAAGGCGGCATCGGCTATACTTTAGCTGCAGATCGCAATCTCTAACTTTGCTAAGTGCAACGAAGTAGAATTATAATAGAAAGAATTCCACTATATCCATATAAAGTAAATTTTATTGGGTGCATAGAATAAAATGTTAAAAGATGTCATGGATTAAATTAGCTTCTTTATCAGTTAATTTAGCAAAAGCGACTGAGATAGATTTAATTCAATCAAATACGCTGCAATTAGGAAACTATATTTTAATTTGAATACAGTACAGTCTCGTGCATTGTCTGTAATAAATGTAAATTAACCAATTTAACAGAGCTTCTGAATATTAGATTAATTTCATTAATGCTAAGAAGACCAATGTATATGAGATGAATTAATATTTCATTTGCCTTTTCTAGTTAAATGTTGAAAGCAATTAAATAGTTGAGGTAAAATAAGCCAGCTTTCTTTACACAATGCACAATAGCAGTTTATTAAATATATTTTAAATTATATTCGAATTATAGCTAATTGAAAGTAATAATCATTTTATTAGTAATAATTTGAAAGCCTATTTAAACACAACTTTTGTTCTGACATATTATTGCAATCGTGTAAAACAATGTTAATAAAAAGAATTAAGAAAATAATGTCATGTAGGTTTCTCATTCATTAAAAACTCAAAAATCTATCGAGATTTTATTCACAAAGGTGAATAATATCTTTCATCGGTAAGAGTGTTTATAATATAACATTCAAAACCTTCAATTAATTAACACCGCCGCCATGAAATTTACACTTTTTAACGATACAAAATTTGTACAAAGCTAAAATGCCCGATTCTGAATATTTTAAATCACAGTTTACAAGCGCAAAATACTCCTTCGCTTCAATTTGTTTCATACCAAAGCGTAAAACTTTTACACTGCAGAGGTCAATGCAATTATCCGCATACAAAGCGTTAAAATTAGTCTCGACAACCGGACTACAGTCTCATTTAAAGATCTTTGCCAAGATACGGTTTACAATAAGGACCTGATCTTATTATCGATCAAATCTGACAATTTCACGACGAAAACGAGGCAATAAAAGCGAGATCAAAGAGAAGAGAAAGAGAGGTAGAGATATGGTATGGAAATCATCCGGCGCCAATGATACTAATATCATGTTAGTTGATATCATAATGTTTCCTGTAGTGTGTTTAATCAAAAACTACAATAAACGTTAATTTAATCGTTGAAAGGCAACTTCGAAGATAGATTTTTTTATGAAGTACAATTTTTATGAAAGATTGCGTTGTGATGGAAGTTTTAAATAATTTTCGTTACATTGAAACTTGTAATATAATGCACAAACTCAAATTACGAAATAACGAAAATAAATATCTATACTTTATATGCGTAAACTTTAAAACAGTTAATTTTAACAAATAATTGATTAATTATCAGTTTTTAAGGAATGAAGTTACAATCTTCTCAGAAATGAATTCAACATATTTCAAACTTGAATCAAAATAACCCAGAAAAACTGTCGCATATAAAATAGAAAAATCATTAAAAATTTAATTAAAACAATGCAATATATTTAAGCAAAGTTTTCACTTATAATTAATGAGATTATTATCTAAATTCTTGTCTCAAATGATCACAATCAATTTCTCAAGACAAATGCAACCACACTCTTTCTATAAATCCTACAGCTATCATTAAAAAACTTTCTCATTGCTAGAGGCTATACATGTAATATATCAATCAGTTTCTATTATGCATCTAAAAGCTATTTTTAATAACAGAATGCAATGAATTTAAGGCAAAAATAATGAATATGTTATAACACAAGTTCACAATTGACTTATTAAACCAAACGTACTTAAGTCACAACAGAAGCGCTTCTGTTTGAGACGATTTTAATTACACCATAAATCAAACATACAGACGATTTATAATAGTTTAAACCGCAAAACAAATCGGAAATATGTTCGCGATGCATTATAAACTAGATGTTAACAAGGTGAAAATTATGCCACGAATCATATTTCATATTAGAACCGAAAATTTTTATGAAGTTAAAAACATTGGATGAATTATTACTATTTAACGCCTCGTTGGATCAACTTGCATAGGTTTTTACATAGATATTACTTTGAATAAATCATAAAATTATGGTAAAAAAACAATGTTATAATACTGGATAGAATTTTAAGCGTGACCCGACAAAACGGCCCTGACAAATGGGCCCCGATTGTTAATTTTTTTGATTGGGATTGGAGTTAGAATTGAAGCAATGGTTAGCGCTAGGGTTTGGGTTAAGTTTAGAGTTAGTTAGGATTAGGGTTATTGAATAAATTGATGGCCGTTTCGACGGATTAACGTATTCGGGGTCGTTTTGTCGGGTTACCAAATTTTAAGTACTTATGTATAATAAAATAGGAATAGTACTTACAGTGTTTGAATATTGCGCAGTGGGGCGAATGTGCCATTTGCTAAAGATTGGATCTTATTGTCATACAGTGATCTGTAGTAAAATTACAACCAGAAAAATTTCGTTTTATAAATTTCATCGGTAAAAAGTTCATTGACATTTTAAATAACATTTTTGCTGTTTTACATTCATAAGCAGATTATAAGATTTATAGCAAGTTTTTTTATTCGTTTCAAATATAATTTATTTTGTTTAATTTATTCTAAAATTTAGGTTATATACTATACTATTCAATATTTCTTCTTTAATTAGTATTTTATGAGTTTCTTAGTGAAGTTATTCGCTGTTAAATAACATTCCTAATACATAAATGTCATGTTTAATACACTCAGGTTAAATTTATGATACAATGAACAATCATAATACCGATTAAAATAAATACTTACACTAGATTGAGATTGTGCAGATCGATAAAGGTATCAATACGAACACATGTAATCTTATTGGCATTAAGTAATCTATAATAAAGAGGACAGACTGGTTATATTACAGCATCAACATATAAGTATCTCAAGCAAGGCACTATTTACTAACTAGTCCCGCCCCTTTAGCTCAATACACTGCCAAATAACCCGTCAATCAAAATCAATGTTACTTAAAAAAAACTAAACAGAATGTTACGCTTTATTCTACTACTGCGTGACTAAGTTATAGAATTATAAATAGGGTTATGATTTAGGTTACATGTATTTATCAAATTAAGTGAAGTAATTTGAGATAAGGGAGGCGAGGGCTTGTTAAAATGGGGCCTCGCTACACTATCAAGATAGCATCACATCTGGTCATCTTCAACTTACATAGCTGCAGGCAAATTTTGAGAAAAACTTCAGCCAAAATAAAACTTGACTACCAACATCTTAACAAGTAATTTAATGAAAGCATTAATCAAGTAATGTAATTTGACAAAAAAATACTGCCGGGTGATTAATTTATTAGAACATTACAAAGCATGTGTTTATATTAGTGGAATGTTTTTGGAGGAACACAATAAGCATTATCCAATTGGAAAATATAATAATTTTACATTACTTTAAAAAATAATTATATGCTGTCGTTTTTTGCTGATTAGAGCGTTTAATTTGGTATTAAATTGTGTTTAGCATAATAAACCTGCATACAACTGAAAATTAAATATTATTTTGCAATGATTTAAATGCAATGAAAGATATTTTCAAGATAAAATCTAATAATGAATAAAACTTGTAATATTCTACGACTTGCAATAGAATATTCTAATGTATAAAAAAAATCTAGATAATAATGTTTTCAGATTTCAAAAACTTACAGAAGCTGAAGTTGATGTAATCCACTGAATATACCATCAGGCAAATCAGTTATTTGATTATTGTAGAGAACCCTAAAAGCGTAAATTTACATCTGAACATATCTCAATAATTGTTAAAATAATATAACAAATTTTAAGTTTAAACACTTTGCAGTTAGATAATGATTGCAAAATGGATCAGATTTAAATGATATTAAAAATTGATTTTAATACCGGATGATGTGTATAAGATTTTGTAGAATAAATAGAAATAAATAGAAGCCAATTACAACAAAAACTATGACGGATTAGGTGATTGCTAGATGATCGATCAAGTTTTGTAAAACAGAAGTTATCTTAAGCAATCATTCATCAACCATTATGATTCCGTTGACGCTTAAAGATGCAGTGATTTATTATAATAGCTTTCAATCTTAATAACTTCCTCGTTCCGTTTTCTTTTCATTGTTTATCATTTTCTCAATAAGTATCTAACAAATAATTATTATATTTGAATCGTTATTAGTAAAAACTAGAAATTACCCGGCAGTTTTATTTCTTGATACATAAGACGTAGTATTGATTAAAATAGACATAATTTTGCATATTGTTTATTTTATAAACTATTTATAAGATTAATTAATAAATACGCATATATGTAAATAGAAATGTATATAAGTTGACCGGTTGTAACTTACAGGGAATTAAGTGACCGTAGACCTTCGAAGGCGTCCACTGCTATAATGAAAATCCTGTTATTGCTCAGATCACTTTAAAAAAGAACAAAAAAAACATATACTAAATGCTAACTGTATTTATACATATATACCGAGAATGTCTATTTATAAATGACTACATCTACTGATAAATAAATTATATCTATTTATAAAGCATTGCTTATAACTTAACTTTATATTAACTTCTCTTAGTTCTAGCTTTAGTTTACATATTTGCAGTTAATGATTTTAGCTAACAAATATATAAATTTCTGCAACTCCTATTTATTTCATTTTGCAATCAAATAATTATTAACAATGCAACTTGCAGAAAAATCATTATCAACAATGAAAATCATCTCGAGTGCTGTTAATGCAAGAAAATATTAAAGATTTGAACGTTACAGTGTCTAAATACTGCTCGCGTAATGAAAACTATATTATAAAATTTCTTTTTATAAATAACTGCTAATTTTCATATAGAAATGACTTGTATCATTTTGTACCCATTGTAATTATTCATATTATTGAAGCATGATACCGTGTGCAATCAACAGTTCTGAAAGTATATTTAAAAATAAATGCAAATATCATGATAGAGTCAACGAAAACTAGAATCGTTACAACTATTTTTTAAAAACGTAACTAGCCATCCTTGAACAAGAAATAATTCTAAAGTCTGAACTTAAAATTCATTTGTCATTAAATGTCATAAAAAGAGCATAAAATGAACATAAAAATGAAACATAACTTTATCATAAAACAATAATGAAGTCATTGAGCTATGCAATAAAAGTTTTACCTAAATTTAACGGATCCGTTTATTGATTAACTTAATTTTCTATCATAAACACATTTAATGAAGTTACATTATATTGTAATAATATTATTGCGTTACCCATAAATTCAAAAGTAAAAATACAAGTGTCTTGTATCTTTTTGTGTAAAAATATACAAGTTTAAGTAATGTGTATGAAGCTTCACAAAAAATATTTAAACAGCTTAATTATTTAATAATTAATAACACAGTAATTGATAAATAATTGAACTTCGACAGCTTGCATACGTATCGTTTCGTTTACTTATATAATACAACAATCTTTCCATGAGACTAATTATAACAAATATTCCAGTTTAAGATACTTAAACTGTAATAGTTTACTACACGCTGCGAATACTTTAAATAATCTGTAGTAGTTATAATAATATGTAGTTTAATTAAATTATTTCTAATTTAAAAAATATATGTAAAGCAGCTAAATATTACTTCATTATTTACAAGCAATTGACTACAATCTAATTAAATCCATGATTATGACGTTAAACACAATTTATATCTTGCACAGAATTTAATTCTATCAATTTTTCTATAATTCTCAGAAATTCTTGCGACACATGTACTGCAAAGATAAGCACACTTTATGCTCGGATTCTGCAACTTTAAATGAAAACTCAATCATATCAATCGTAATCAGTGAAATGCCAGACAGTAAGACGTCTTGCATTATTGATTTCCATCTGCAATTCTATGCTTTGTGTCAAATGCTGATCGAAACTGACCACAAGACATATTATCACATAATGTGACATGCAGAAATAAATGAGATTTATTTGAGATTTAATTTCACGAATTTCATATAATAAAACTTTTGAAAGCTTCAGCTTTTTATTAATAACTTCATCGAGATACTACTGCGCAAAATTCAATTTCTGCACACCCCCCCCCCCCTCCCCAATCTATAAATAACAGTGATTTAGGCTGTACTGTAATTAGAATAAAAGAAATTTGTCATCATTTGAAAATCCTAAGGAGAGGAAACGGGAAGTTATGTATCTGATAGTAAATGTGGACCAGAAGTTTGACATGTATAAATGAAATTGATCAGATGCATGCATCTATACATAAACTGGATTTATGCCTTTGTTTCAGTTGAATGACAAACATAAGATAAACTTCATCACACTTTCTTTTAATAGAAGAAATGTGTGATTAAACTGGCTTAATTTAATAATTAGTTTTATATACTTGTTTAATTTACTTAGGTCAGTATTTCAAAATCAAATATCTTGTAGGCAGTAAATCGATGGATTATACAAGAACATTATAATATACAACAATAACCTTATTTTAAGAAACTGTTCCACTAAATCAAAGCAAATGCACTTATTAAAATTAAACTTTAATAACAAATTTTCATCTCTAATAGCAAAGAATAAGCAACAGCAAGAAGTACTTAAGTATTGGATTTATAAGTACTTATGCTATATCTAAAGCAAAAATGATAAACTCACAAGCAATGCAATAACTGTAAATAATAAGCAATAAAAAAAAACTCTACCTCAAACCTAACTTGTATAGAATAGAATTTAATATCTGCAATGACTGCTAAATGATGCAGCAAGTTAATAACTTGTACTTGTATACCCTATATATGTGAAAGTACAACTTGAACAAGCTATAGTGCCTTTTCTATCGGCAAGTATAATTTTAACAAGTTGCTGATATTTAAAAAAAAGCGCATAACTCACATGCGACGCAATCTCTTGAACTCAATGAAAGCACGAGACTTGACTTCTGTTATCTGATTCTGCTCCAGGCGTCTGCAATGCAAAAACACACTTTAAAACTTTAGAAGTGCAGAAATATAAAATGTGCACTTGCATCCCTATGAAAAAATTCTTGCATAAGTTTTTTTAAATCTTTACAATAGTTTTTAATAATTTTTTTGTTGAAATATACAAAATATTATTTTTAATCTCTTTACATTCTATCAACTGAATTTTTATTTACAATACTTGTTTAAACTGTCTTCAACTGTTTTTGTACTGTCAAATCAAGTTTATTTTTTGTTTAAATGAATATAAATGGTTACTTTTGAAACCAGTTTTTATTATTCTATAAATAAATGATACTGACAATTCAGTGATGCCTTCAGGCAGGCTGGCAGGTATCTCAGTTAGGCCCCTGTCTCTGCAGTCTACCAGTGTGTCAGTGCATGCACACTTAGGTGGACAAAGTGGGGCGAGCATACAGTCAAACGTCAGAGCTGTCTCAACGTCACCAGCTACATCATCAAGAAAACAAACAGTTCTTCAAATTAACTTCATCAAGTTAACTTCACCAAATAAAAAGCAAATAACTTCATATTTAAAATTACGAAATACAATCTTTCAGTTTTTTGATAAAAAGTTTCATTTTCAACAAAGTTTAAACAATACAGAAAATGATAAAATAAAAGCATTCTCCAACAAATTTAGAAAATAAATGATCGCTTGTGAGTTGATCGACCGACTAATTGGGTTACTGATTGAGTTATTGACTCATTGATTGAATGAATGATTGATTGTATGATTGACTGATTAATCTTTGATCTCATTTATTAACCTCTTGATTGATATTTTAACTATTTTATTAAGCTTTAAGCTCGTTAAATATTACACTACTCACTTTCACAAGTGAAGTCTGTATCCTTCAGTTCAGAGATCTCAGCATTTCTATGTCGAGTAGGACCTGCACATCTCGTGTATAAACCCAGTGTGGGATTTAATCTTAACCAGTTTGCCAACCAGGCAAGATGACAATCACAAATCAGAGGATTATCAGCTAATCGTCTATATAATGAAAGATAAACAAATCTCAGAACAATGATAAAATATTATTTACTGTTAAATTTATCTAAATCAATTATCAATGGAAAAAATTATCAATTAAATAAATAAGTTTTATATAATGTTACGTCCAATGTTAACTTTGTTCCATGGAATACAGTTAAGTTAGCATTGAATTATGAAATACAACCTTTCAGTTTTTTGATAAAACGTTTTTAAACGAGATAGAAACTGATAAAAAAGCTTCCGATATATTACTTTATATAAAATTTCTTAATCGAACTGATAATTGATTTAGATAAATATTTAACAGAAAATATACGAATTAGAATTACGGAAAGTAAAAATTACAGCAAAAAATGGCCGCGTTTAAAAACTATAGTTAGTAAATTTAGTTCATTTATGTTTAGTTCATTTATGTTTAGCAAAATATAGACGTGTTTAGAAATTATATTGAGTAAGTTTAAGTTCTAATTCAACAAGAAATATATTGTAAAAAAAGCTTATACATATGATTCCTTAATATACGATAATGAATACTGTATCGGATACTAATGCAAATACAAATACTATATACATATTGCATAAATACTTACACTATGCGTAGCTTATGCATGCCAGCAAATATGTCCTTAGGCATCGTTGTCAGATTATTCTTGTTTATTGTTCTGTAACCAATCAAAACACATCAAACTGAACTCAATCATTCTGTTCATACATACTGGCAGAAATAATCGTAAGAAACTAAGCGAATAATTGTATAAAATCACAATATTACACATGTATATTTTTTATATGCATACTGTAGTACAATTCAATATGTACAATTAAGCAAAAGTTACCTATTTTGTATTACATTTTGAATTGTATTCTGTATTACAGTTTGAATTGTATTCTATATTGAATTGTATTCTCAATTACATTTTGAATTGTACTATTCTGCATTACAGACTAGTATTGTTTGCTACACAAATTAGCACTCCTCATTTAAAAGGAACAGAAAAGGCTTCAGTAAAATTTCTACACAATGGTCTAACTACACGAATCACACAACACAGCAAATACAAATTGATCAACTTACAATATCTCCATTTCTCGCAAACTTCTTACGGTCGATTCACTCAAACAAGTCAGTTCATTGTTATCCAACTGTCTGTGCATTGTAAATCATTGAAGACAAACAAATAAACTGTCAGTTTCTCAAAGTTTTCAGTCGATAATAATTTCTGTACTACTTAACTTAGTTGAAAACTGAATCTAATGTGTGATTAACAAATCAGTGTAAGTTTAACGTGTAGTCTATAAAATCACTTCTTAAATTAGTATAGTACTGATGGATTAGCAATTTTAATATGGATTTACCAAAATACTTATAAAGTCAATGAAAAAATGAAAAAATAGAATAAAAAAGGTTATGGTTAAAAATGTTAAAGTTTTAAACTATGCCTGTAGATCGAGGAAATAAACACTCAAATAAAATCAAATTAACACACTAAAAATATCTTAATACTTCAATAATTACAGATTAATAATGATAAATAAGAAAATAAAGCATAAATCTACAATTGAAAACTAACTAATTTATATGTTTATTTAATTTTATTGTTATATTGTATTGTAATGTTCTTCATACGAATCAAAAACATATCATTCCAGAAAGATTTTATGATAGGCTAAATAATTAACAATCAAACAGCAATTTTGCTTACAAATTTCTAAGCAGTGGTGCCCCTTTGAGACTTTTTCTTCCAATAGTCGTCAGCAGATTATAACTTAAATCTCTGAAACAGTAAATATAAATAACTAACTATATATATAAATAATTACTATTATATATAGAGAATAATAAATTATATGTACCGTATATTCATAATGCCATATACTTATACAGTCGCAATGTAAAACTGATGCATGGGCAGCATAGAAAATAGCCTTCATATTAAAATCCGAACATTATACAACAATTACAAAATAAAATTCAAAATTCTTATGCTTAATCTAAATTTACAATCAGCCAAGTTAATTATAAATTTATTCTTAAGTATAACTTAACGCTGTTATAAGATGCTTGATGTAATTTAAACATAAATTAGTGTAGTTTATATATATGTGCTCAGATGTTATATCAATTTCAAAACAATATATTGTATCGGAATATTCATGCTGCAGAAACCATTATTCCATCATTTAGATATTATTATCTACTTATCGCATCGCTATGAGAGCCTCGGTCAAGGATTACAACATAAATCTAACAATAC
>JAQIXG010001600.1:0-21162 GCA_034700105.1 Oconnorella tubifera
TTTTTACCCCCCCCCCCCCCCCCCGCCCTTTATTTGTAGTTTACTAGCTGGAAGCAGCCGATAGTTTTTGCTAGTAACAGACATATAAGCCTTCGGCTAGTGATCTCAAAACGAATACATTTCCGGATTAAAAGGACAATTTTTTTATTCGTGACTGCTCAGAACTGATTCTCATGTCTTTGCAATTACAGTAAGTGACATTCAGTGATAGTTTTTACGAAACTTGAACGAGCGTCGCCGAGTTCAAGTCCCATCTCATTTCATCAGCGAACGTTGAACATAAACAATCGACCTATTATCACGACGTACCATTCGTAAACTTTAACATGTGTATATAAAGATTTAATTAAATTATTACAATTTTTACCACCACTTAGTAGAATAGTTTCTTTTATAGATAACGATAAAATTATTAATCATTTTTCAATTATTATAGAAAAATAAATTACTCTATTGGCTAATTGTAAATCATATTAATTATCTTTTATTCAATGACCACTATAGATATTGTTAGTGATAATCTATTAACAAGTCATAACCGTCAATGTTTGTCATTTTATTATCATTTCGTTGTTGATTTTTGTTGGTTGTTTCAACAGTTAATAATTCTGATATTGTCGACGCTTATCTGCTTCGCACCAAGTTACGATTTTAGTCGCGGAAGCGCGACGATCACGATTTCGTCGCGACGTCTCACGCAAGTAACTGTTCCACAAGGGAATATAAAGGCGCCGAGAGCTGCTGACTTCTAAAGAGATAGCACTTCTTGAATTGAGATCTGAGGATTATTTAAATAGTTACTGACTTTTCTCTTTTGAATTCTCTGTTATGTGGGAGAATTATAATACAATTGTAGTTTTCTAGTATTGTTATGTTAATTGCATCTACAAGTCTAGAAACCATTATCAATTTAAGCACTTTTAAAAGATTCATAGTAATCCAGTTTATAGTACATGAATCTCATTTATGAAACAACTCATATTTTTCTTGTCTCTAATTTATGCGCCTAGACTTGAATATTTCTTTTTTAGATTTTATGCCTACATTCTTGTTACCTTGCTAATTTTTGTTGGTCCATAAATGTGAAAAAAATCCACTCTTAACACATTAAACAATAATTTCTAAAAGCTACACGATCTAAAATTTGTTATAGTTTTTATTTTTTTAATATTGTACACTTTTCTGCTCTTCTCTCGGAATATCCATATATGGAGATGGGGACCTTTTTCTCTCCTTCATTTCATTAGCGTCTATGTCAGATATTCCTGGACAAAGAGAAACAAATCTGATACTTTTCATTGTCAAATCAAACACCTATCCTTTCATTATAAAAAAAGTTTGGCAGATGCAACAGAAATTCCAGCTTTTGACTGTAATGCCCTAATCTCATTTTGGCAACATCTACATTCTACAACAGAAGTGTGTCAACATAAGTGCGTGCAAGAATAGAGCGCTGATGGCAACAATTCATTATAACGAATGCAATAATTTTTCAAGAAACTCAAGAAATCCACTGATCCTAGGCAAGTTACTACACACAACAGCGAAGTAGGCTTTGATCTTAAATTTGCGTCCTACATTGGCACACTGTTGCGAAGTTAAATTTTTACAGCGCGCTGCATCATGAAGTATTAATTTAGTACTAGCCGCTATTCTCATATTATTGCTCATGTACTCTGTGGAAATAAATGCTGTGTCGATCAAAATTAGAAAAAGCATTAAATCGAAGTAGATATTTTATTTTGACAGCAGACAGTAGATTTAGTAGGTCTATTTATTGCTGCCACACTTTAACGCTACATTCATTTAATGTAATTTCAATATAATTTATTGAACTCTTTTAATGATTATCTAATGCTTTAATAATCATATAATATGACATAATTCTTGTACATATATGTACAATACATCACATTATACATCAATTGTACATCACACTCGCTCGATATGCGGGCAGCAAGTGCAATCTATTATTGATAACGCATTATTAAAGGACACTGAAATGCCAATGATTCGCCATCTTGCTAGACCATTAATCTTCTGTGTCGAAACGGACTCTAAATGTTAAATAAACTGATTGCAAAAATACAAAATTAATCAAAATGCTATTGTAATTTGCAATCTATCTTTGAATACTTTCTACAGGATGACTTTGTTTCGTATATATAAAATTTACATTTGATTTCTAATAACATATAAAGATGGTATATATGAAATGTTAGTAAAAACTGACAGTTATTATTATTAATATTTCATACAAGATGACCAACTTGAAAGCAGTGTCAAGCCTCTTTTATTGACTCTGGTGTATTGTGATAAGATTTGCTGCATGCCGCAAGAAGTACTGCTGTAGCAATCAGACTTTAATTCTTTTTCATTGGCTCGTCTCTTTGTATTTGCTTCTTGTACGGGAAAATGAGCGGATTACAGCATTGTCAACGAGATGCAAGGATCAAGAAGTTTTACCAAATCTACATTTTTTCTGATTATGCTGTAAGCTTATTACAGCGGTGGTATAATATAAGATTATTGTAACATAATTCTGTGAGCTAAAATGATGCTGTTCTCATTGGCAGACTCATAGTAGAAAATATTATAAATTGATTTTATTTTTATAATTTCTTTAATCAATAACACTTCTTCAAACTTAACGTTATAGGCCTATAGCAAAATACATAAAAATATAGTTTGTTAGCATATTATATTATAATGCTAAAATACTTGTTAACACTGCAATCTGAAGTAAAATTGCACAACTTGTTAAAATTGCTCTTATATCAATTTTCGATTCCAATATGCCACTAGACTAATTAAAGCAAAGTGTAATCAAATAGTAACCATAGAATTTACGATTTAATAATGCATCTTAACTGTTTAAGTACAATGCCAAGGATATCCCTCAGTATCAATAAAGATCATACATGCTCGATCCAAGCCCTGACAAAAATAATTCTGCATGCGATCGTTTTATAGACTAAGCATTCGTTTCTCTATATAATCAATACAATCTTTTCTATCATTTATCTTGTCGCTTTTTTCAGAATTTAACCAAATTGAATGCTATTTCTGCAGCATGTAGCTGCATTGAAGCGATATTACTAGAGGCAATTTAGAGATGCGCGCTTCTATCAGACGACCAAGTCTCGTGTCAAGAGTCATTTTCTTTCTCTGCAGTAATGCTCTATTTGATAAAAATGAAAGTGATTGCGATGATGAACGTTTTTTCGTTTCATTATTTTAAATGAAACAAAAAAACTGTACTAGATTGTTGAGCATATTGCGCTTATTTAGTTACTTCAATCAAATAATTTCTAAATGTGATGTAAATAAGGTTACAATTGAGTATCATGGTGATAATTTTTGATCAATTTATAGTTTATGTAAACCCTGTGCAGTGGGAGGGGATCTAAGATTTATGGAATGAAAGCGAGACAGATTACCTGAAATTCTGAAATTTATTAATATTATATCTGCATAATATTAATAAATCAAATCAAATTTATTCATAGGTAAGAAAACAGAATTTAAAATTTTCTAAAGCAATAGAGTCAGACCAAATAATATTTTATAACAATGTTTTAGGATGCAATATTCTTCTACATATAAATTTATTTAGACAAGTTTTCAAGTAAATACATTTTTTAATATTCTTATAATCCTTTCTTCTTTTTTATACCCTGAACTTAATAGCGATTTAAGATTCACTGACTCAAAGACAAGGATATTTAGTTTAACAACCGAAATGATAGACACCACTTTCTCGTTCTTCGTCGATTTAACAAAGAAGGACATGAATCGTGGAATATTTGCCTGGAGTCCTAATTGGTATAATTATCAAGAACACCTGACATCATCGGCTTGTTGGATTGTTATTAAAATCGTGGATTATTGGTTTATAGGATAAAACCAACTAATGGAGCGACTTTTCAAATCAATCCTCAGCGTCCGTGAGATCAAACTTCACGTCGACGACGACTTCGTTGATCGTCTCAGTCACCAAGTCAGTGTCATCCTCCTCGTCTCCTTCGCTTTCCTTGTCAGCACAAAACAGTTCGTCGGCCTCCCGATGAACTGCTGGTGCCCCGCACAGTTCACTGAAAGCCACAAGGATTACGCCAACACCATCTGTTGGGTAAGTAACACCTACTACTTGCCCATGGATGAAACTATTCCTCCAGATGAGTTTGTCATCCAACACAGCAAGCAGATGATCTGTTACTACCAGTGGGTGCCCCTGATTCTTATCTTCCAAGCGGTCCTGACATTTATTCCTTGTCAAATCTGGCGTTTTCTCAATCAAAGATCAGGGGTTAATCTGGTTACCATAATGGACGCGGCGCACGTTTGTTCTGAGGCATCGTATCTGGAGATCAGGGAGAAAGCAGTCAGATATGTAGTCAATCATATGGATCGTTATTTGCTTGCTCAGAGAGAATACAGAACGGGATGTTGCATTCGTATTAAACATTTCATTGCAAAGGTTCTAAATGATTTGTTTACTTTTTATTTTGGCATCAGACTATAATCTGAAATAATTTCTGTGTAAGCCCAATTAACGTCGAACAGTAATTTAGCTCCGAGCTACCAGTAATTAATTCAGTAAGATGGTTAATAATAGTTTAATATTAATTAGATAATGATGGCTGCCAATTTAGATTTTTTTGATTAAGGTGGGGGGAGGGGCGGGGGTCGTGACAAAATAAAGTTCTCGGTTATCTTTTTTCTTCTTGAAACAAAGCTAAATGATGTCAAAAGTTCTATTTTTTACGAAAAAAAAGATGGGAACAAAAGCTTAAAATCTATCAAACTGTACCTGTTTTATGACAAGATCAGCTGTAAGCCTGATGGCTTTTTAGCGCTTAAGCAAACTTGAGATACCAGAGTAAAAATGTGATTAATTTAGGTGGGCTTCACGTCCCATTTCTACTCCCCCCCCCCCCATCTAACCGCAAAAAGGATCTTGATTTGAACTTGTAATTAAGTTTTATATTTTTTATAGAATTACATGTATTTTACAATAATTTTATGTTGAGACATTAATTTAATTTTCAAATTATTTTATAAACTTATTGGAATAACTTCATTTTCTCTTCAAGATATGCTGTCTAATCGGCGGCCGACTCTACGGCAACTATCTCGTGACGTCATACCTCTGCGTTAAGGTAATCTACGTTATCAACGCTGCCGCCCAGCTCTTCCTCATGGAAACATTCCTCGGTGTCGAATACTACTGGTACGGCGCCTACGTCATCGAGCGTCTAATCAGCGGCAAAGACTGGAGCCAATCAGAACGCTTCCCTCGCGTCACCTTATGCGAGTTTGAAATACGTCACCAATCACGTATTCATTATTACGTCGTGCAGTGCGCTCTGACAATAAATCTTTTTAACGAGAAGATCTTCATCTTCGTCTGGTTCTGGTACGTCTTTCTAGCTGTCGTTACCATCGTAAATCTTCTCAAATGGTTGTTTCGTTCTCTTTACTGGCCTGGGCAGATACAGTACGTGAGGCGACATCTTCGAGCGTTCGACACGACTCAGCGGGAACCAGGAGTATTGGCAAAGTTTACGGAGAACTATTTACGTAGAGATGGAATGTTCATAATAAGACTGATTAGTATGAATATGGGAGAGGTGGTTGGAGGGGAGACGCTGTGCGGATTGTGGAATAATTACAGTCCGGATAGAAGGTTGCTGGCAGAGAAGCCAGGTAGACATGGTATGGCGAAGGTGAGAGCAAACGGGGGAAAGAGACTTGAAGTTGTCTGAGAAAAGTGTTGTAAAGATTTCATTTGTTTAAGCTATACATCAACTATTGATTTTAGTTTTATCTTTCTATGGAAATTTAGATAATTGAAAGTACCCTATAAATACAATGTCATGGCATATTTAATATGACATCTGTCATATTGGTTAAATAAACCTGTTAATAAGCGATAGTTTTATTAGATCTATTTGAGAAATATCTCATAAACAACTAGAATTTATTTATCAGCTATTTATCAAATTATATAATTTATATTAAATTATATTATATTAGGCTTAATTACAGTTAAGTTACTTTACAACGTATTCTATTTGTGTAGGATTAAATCCATAGGTCATAAACTGATAATTTGATTTGCATTTTTCATTACCTGCAAAGTCAATCCCATTTTCCATATTTTGCTTATTCATCAATATACCATATTGCCTATGAGTAGAACGTTACTATAGTAGGGATTCAATTTTAGGGATACAGAACTAGAATGTAATTATGGGAGTTATAATAAATATCGCTAGTGATGTTATTCAATTCTTGGCCTAGATTGATCCTTTTGTAATCCCCTGGCTTTGACTGAGTCGCTGCCCTTGGTTTCGCGTCTGAACTGAAGTGATCTTGTGGCTTTGTGACTCCTTGTTAAAAGTGCAGGTACATTACAATCATATTGTACCAAATAACGTTTATAAAATGTAACGCTATTAAAATTAATAATAAGTAATGATTATTTAAATAATAGTAGGCCTACTGCAATAGGCGACATCACATCACAACTCAATCTATGATTACTTCAGTAAGTGTACGATACAATTGTATTTTCAATTATGTTTCGACATATTGCACGAGTTCCTCGTGAAATTTTCACGCGTGGGCACGCGTGTAAAAATTAGTGCCGATTTCTTGCACGCGTGCATGAAATCGGCACTCCAAAGACAGGTCAATGACAGTTCAACGACAGGTCATATACATTTTTCACGCGTGCAGAAAATGTCGTTGACCTGTCGTTTTCTTGCACGAATGTGCACGCGTGAAAATTTCATGATGAGCTCGTCCAAAATATCGGCCAATGTGGACCTGCCTTTATATTCATGAGTCTATAAATAGTCTCGTTCCTAAAGATGGACTATAATAAAGACATTTTTTTCTAATAGAGCCCCTCCCCCCTCAAAAAAGTAGGGAAATCTTCCTTATACTGGAGAAATAATTGATCATTTTCTATAAAACAACATACACAATAATTGAAAGTTTACGTTAGAGAGGAATTCAACATGGCCTGCAACTGCCAGATAACTAGTAGGGTACTATGATATAATTGGGTATGCCACGTGCACACATAGCGAAAGTTGTGTAAAAGTAAAACTCCCTCCCCCCCCCCTAAAAAAATAAAGATTTTCTTTGTAATAAATTCTGTCATATCATGTTTTTTTCAAGGAAAGAGTTAAAAAAGGTCAGGCAATTTTGGAGGAAAAGTTGGACAATTTTTAAAGAAAGTAATGAAAGACTTGAAAAACAAAGGCTGTCAAGTAAATATGGAGGACAATTTTGCACCCAGCCTCTCTTCTAACATATACTATACTTGTATAGTATAGTAAATTAGTTGCGCGTTATAAAATCATTCAATCAGTTAGAATTTAATCATTTGCGAATGCAATCATTTCAAATAACTGTTTTTTGTTTATTAAAGTGACAAACTACTTTGGTCAACAAGTTTGTTGGTCACTTTGATTCTACGTTTGTTAGATTTTTTATATTCTAGACATTTTGTCAAATAGTCATTGTCAAATAGCCATTCAGCGACGTAACTGTGTAGATGTGCTAGGCACACATAAGCATGTGCTGCCACCTGCAAGGGTTGCTGTTTTGTAATATTACATAGAATTAATGCTAACCTTGTATTAATTTTTATTATTGACAATTTTATGATTATTATTGATATTATTATTCATATATGATAGTAATTGATATATTTATACTTGTAGTAAGAATTGTAAACATTTGAAACAGTTTAACTGCAACTAACTGATCTCTAGCGGTTATTAGTTAATTTATTGATTGTTTGCTTATTTTGCTTGTTTATTCTGAGATATTGTATGTTATTAATAATTGATACATTTTTTGTCAAAAGAATGATTGCATTGCAGTATCTTTGCTAAAATTATTATAAAAAGCTTACGTCACTTTCAGTTCCGCAGTAAATATAATGTCGCGTTTTAATTGGTCAATAATTAGAGAAAATATTTTGAATTTTATAAAGCTTATTGCCATCTGACGATTAAATATTAATAAATATCAAATATTTTTTAATTAAAGTTTTAAAAATGATAACCTAGTTAAAATACTTTTTATAATAAACAATGGTAATTATATTACAATTACCAAATTTTGGCTAATTTTAAAGTATAATATCTAAAAAAATATATTAAATGAAAATTCGCGTTACATTAAATTGAAGATTAAGTCAATATTTTACGGAGCGAATGATGGCCGAACGAGTTGAAGAGCTCGCCTTGTGGTCAAAAATTCGCTATCGCGGGCTCAAATCTCTGTGATGCGCCTGTATTGTTCGCCTCCTTAGGCGTTCAGTACGAAGCCGTACACGTGTCCAGGATTTGAACTTTTCTTTCTTTACTTCGGTGGAGGCTCAATCAAGATAATTTAACTATTTCGAGATGTTAAAAAACAGTGGCGTCATTGTAATCTTCTGCAAAGCGCGGGGAGAGCAAATTTCTTTATCAAACGTTTGGCTATATATACAGCTAATAATGCCTTTCGATTTCAATATAATTGTATTTATTTTAACTTAAAAATTCTATACTAAGTCTAAATCAATTAGGACATCAATTTACCCTCCCTTTCCCCTCATAATATTATGATGGAAGAGATCAATAGAAATTGCACTGGAGCCGTCTACTCGAGGCCTATATATTATAAATTAAAGGTGAATTGACCTAGGCCTGAGTGCCACAAATAACGTAGGCGTAGTTTTATTTAAATAGCCGTCTTAGCTAGACAGTAGCGTAGCCAAAAATTTACTAAGGGGGGTTCTAAGTTTTTGAAATTATTTTAAGAGTCACTTTTGGTCTCAAATTGCACGCATTTGTTCTCTAAATACACGTATCCAATGCAAAATATTCCATTATATTATCAAAAAGGGGGGGGGGTGTTCACAACTAAACTCACATCTTTAACGTAAAAAAAATGTTTTGATCTCCAATGGGGGGGGGGGGTTATAACCCCCAAACATCCTCGTGGTTGCTCCACTGTATACATAGTTAAATAATTTCAACTATAGGTGAATAAAGTCTAGAAATATTATGCTGTATATGTTTCTAGTGCATATATTTAAACTTATACCTAGCTCACACCACTGTTATATTCTCTGCGACTGTTGTAACGACAATTTACATTGCTATTTGCTAATATAAAAGTTACATATTTATTATCAAGAACACTACCTAAAATTGTCCTAAGATAGTCGCTAACATTAGTTTACAATGTTAGGCTTAGTATCTACAGCCTATAGACACGTAAACTCTGTTATCTTGGTAAGGGGCGTATATAACAAAAAATTGAGGGAGGCTTGTTTTTAAAATTTCCATATTCTTATTCCTCCTATTTTTTATCTATTTTTAATCACATGTACGCTTAAATTTAAAACAAATAATTAGAGGTAAATCTGGTGTAATGAAAACTAATGAAGGGATTAAAGTGAAGTCTGTTAGACTTTGAATTTACTCCGAAATTTTCATACAAAGAGTCACATTTTTTGAGGAGAGATATGGCCCCTCGACCCCCCTCCCACCACCGCTTGTGCTCACCACTGATGTGAAGATAATAAGATAGGCCGAAGGTCGTGAGGTACACTTTGTGTAGGCGTGATAGGCCTACTTAGTATACTGAATAATCTATAAATAGCCTAGCTGTAATTGATTCCATGGACCTTCATGAACAATGGACTTATAGACTAATAGCATGACGCTGTATTAATGTTTCAACAAAGTTATAATTTAGCAAACGGATCAATTCTTTAACATAACAAAGTTTGTTTATAATATTAAAATTAGTAATATTAAAATAATAATCTATTATTAGACTATAGGCTATTAAAAAAACATTTAAACAAAATTTAATAGTTTATATTAAAATATATCTATTCGGTGAATATATGTATACACAGTGAATTCACTTTTCAATAAAGTTTTTTCTTCTTTAATATAACATTAAAGCATTAGCCTACAATAGATTATATATAGGCCTACTAATAATAATAAATTATTAATTACAAATCTTATTAAACAGTTAAAAGCTTGAAAAGGATGGATTGAGGGTGAGGATATGAAAAACAGTTACAAGCAACATTTTTGCGGCATCATATATTTTTAAAATTAATGACACAATCATAAATGTAAAAGTTAGAGGTTGTTATATGTTACTTAAAGTTATTGGGAGGTTGTTATATGTTACTCAATTAAATATAAATTAAAGCGCTAACCACTTAGTACGCAATTATGATATTAAGCGGTAGCGCTATTAGTTTTTTATTTCGAGGAAGGAGCGGGAGGATTAAATTCAGCACAAAAATCGGACTCTTTTTCACGCTTTGGCTCAATTTTTTGGATAAAATGAAACAAAATATAATCATATTATTAGATTTTTGTAGACAGAGGCTCTGAAAGCTGAATTTTAAATTGTTTGAACAAATCCTGATGGATTTAAATTGCCTTGTGAATAAAATTAAACTTTATATCTTCATTTTTCATTCAAACAAATGCTTTTAAAATTCATACAAAGGTAGGGATTTAAATAATAATTCAAATTGTATCGGTTTTTATTTTCAATGCACTAAACATCACTGATTCAACTTAGAACGATTCGATTGGGAACGAAAACCAGGAATTGTGCAAAATTGTAAAAGGAATGATAATATTATGTTGAGAAAAATAGCAATTATAGACAGAAAATTATCCAGTCTAATCAAGAAAAACATTTTAATTCTAGTGTTAAATTGAAAACATGGCTTTATTAAAAAAAGATACAATCGCTCCACAAAAGCGAAAACGTGTCAGTAAGAAAAAGAAATCGTCCTGGAGGAAGCACTCGGACATCAGGGACGTCGAGGGATTCCTGGAGGAACAGAGACGCGAGGAAAGGACTGGGTAATATTTTACACGTTATTTATGAGCGATATTTAGGTGTTTTAATGATAGATTTCAATAAATGGTGGAGTTAATACGGTTTAGCAGTGATGTTAGATCTCGAGACCAGGTCTCATCTCGAGACAGCCTCGAGACCAGTTTTTGAGGTCTCAGTCTTGGTCTCGAGACCAGACGTTTAGGTCTTGGTCTTGGTCTCGAAGGGTCCGGTCTCGAAGGGTCAGGTCTTGGTCTTCAAGGGTCAGGTCTCGGTGTTGGTCTTGTGAAAAAGGTCTTGAAAATTTTTTAAGACCTTGAAATCTTCTTGATTGAAATTTAAAGATTGAAATCTTGGAATTTTTAGACAAATATAGCCAAATTTTAGCAATAGTTAGCAAAAATCTTGCAAATGCAGCTAAAAAGTAATATTATGGTGTTCAATTTAAATAGTAAATTCTGATAATTCCATGTATCAGTTATAAGTAAAATCGAAAAATGAAATCTGTGTGTTTATATTTTCGTTTTTGCTTTCACATGTGTTAAAAATGTATTAATTGCAACTAGCGTAGTATACTAGCAAAAAAGTAGAAGTAGCAAAACTTAAAACAATATATAAACAATGTATAAAATAATAAATCTGACCGTCTGCTGGACACATAGAACTATAAAACTTGAACTTGATGGGACATTTCTGGCACTGGTTCTAATTGTGAATTGTTATGTATAATTAATATTCATACGAATGATCAATATGAATGGTAGATTTTTATATTACAATTATTTATTACAGGTTAATAAAAAATTAGAAATAATATTAATAATCCTAATTGCATTTGACTATTATTAACTTTTTATGCGCGTGTGACAATATTAATGATGTTGATCAGCTTCTGATTGTGACTGCACATCGTGTTAAATGTTGCATCTTGTTATATTGTGAATGTGTCGCAGTTTTTGTGTAATAAATTGATGGTGATAACAGTGTTTCAATTTTGTGAGTAATGTAATAATTAGGATAATGACAGTCACTGTAACTATTTAATGTGTCTGATTTTTTTTTTAATTTCGCATAATATTATGTATAATAAGTCGCCAACGATTGATAGGTGGTCCTTGACAAGTCTTGCATAAACTTTGATCTTGATCTAAGTTTGTTTTATGTCTCAGTCTTCGTTCCGCGGAGCACCTGGTCTTGGTCTCGAAGGTCATGGTCTTGGTCTCGAACCATCAGGTCTCGGTCTCGGTCTTGGTCTCGAACCATCAGGTCTTGGTCTTGGGTCTCGGACCATCAGGTCTTGGTCTCGTCTTGGTCTTGACAAAAAAGGTCTCTTTAACATCACTGAAAATTACTGACATTATCTAATATAAAATTAGCATGCTACTGACTACATAGAAATCTTTGGCTGAATATCGAATATAAAGATTTCTTATTTAAATTCAACGTCGCTAGAATTACTTGCTCTTTTCATAACGTGTCACAGCTGCTTGAGTCTTCTTCTTATATCAGCTATCACCATCTTGATCACGTGGCTCCACCGCGCGGTAGCAGCTGTCAACGCTGTCTTGAGAACTGACACGTGACAAGACTCGTTTAAATCATCAATAAGCAAGAATCAGCAGCGCGCTAAAGATCTGCTGTTTGATTAGCTATTACCCGTGAACACAAACAGCTGCTTACTGAAGCCGCACGCTGGTCTTAGCTGCTGTTTCATGGGAAGCCAAGTGAATACTCAGCTGGGCGCCCAGCTAAGAGCAGCTGGTGGGCAGGTTGATGATCTAGGCGGCTGCGTTGAGCTAGGGTCGCTGGGTGGCGAGTGAACTGTGACAACGGGCGTGGTGTCAGTCGACTTATGAACTAGTACGGCGTGGTAACATCGGATATTCTTTAACGTGGTAACACCGTAACAGATAGATAGCAGTTGTAGGATTTAACGCGGTAATATATAGTAGTAGTAACATACAGAAGTTGTACGCATTCAAGTGGTAACGGAGTGTCATTGTAGGCTTTAACGTCGTAACGGATACTAGTTGTAACCATTGGTAGCGTTAGCAAGGTATCAGTATAATTAGCCCGATATTTTTAGGACTACTGGAATAGCGTGCGGCTCTACCATGTGCACTGTGAATTACTGCGAAAATGAATTTTATATGTATACATGCTATAGTCTGAAGCTTATGTAGGTTTATTTATGTAGGTTAGATGAACATGTAGCGTGAAATAGTTACGCCTTCTAGGCCCTATATCGGCGAGATTACAATTTTTTATTAGGAACTAAAGGATGAATATAATATTCTCTTAGGGCCTATCCGCTTGACAATATGAAAGAATTTTTATCTTAAATGCACCAGATTACATCTCTTCACTAGACAGGAAGATGGGGGAGGGGGGGAGGGTGAAGTATAACAAAGAGATTTAACAAAAACTTTGTGTACAATAGATAAAAAACAGAGAGTCAATGAAAGCATCATTGAGTCTCAAAGCATTGTCAGTAAAGCAATCTAAAAACAAAAAATACAAAAAATTAAATTATTAAATTACCAAAAATTACAAAATAATTGCAAATAGACAAATGATCAAAAATATAAGAAAAGATGCCATAGATGCGTATGTCTTAATTAGAGCCTATGTTTGAATTATAGTCTAAAAGAAGTCTTTCTAATATCTGCATATTTTTGATCTTTTCCGGCAGTTGGTCTATAGTCTATACGGTAATATTGCTATTGCATTAAGTTTATATTATTTTGTTTCTATAGTTTGTTAGAGTATAAAATAATGCTGCGGACTCAAATATGTTATCTGCAATTTCTCATCAATGAATGAGAAGTTACAGACAGAAATCACTTCGTTCCAAAAATGCTTTTAGCAGAATATTCTTTCCAAACAAATCTGATTTACTGCTCTTTCCATAGCGTCTGTAGGAAGTGCTTTTGCAGTCACTTCCGGTGCCTCAAGACAAAGTCGATAACAGATTACAGCTCCGTGTAATGTTGACAATCTGCCGCGTTATTTTGTTCATTTTATTTAGGTTTGATTGAACGCTGCAAGGGCTTACAAGATACAATAGTAAAACTAACTGGGTCTAAGAGTTAAAATGTTGACATTGGTTTTATTAGACTGCAGTAATTTTCTAAAGTTTCCCTAGTTTTTGGTTAATTATGATTATTTGATATTCATTCTAATCGCTTCAATGATGACAGATAGATTGATGATAGCTACAATGATAGTTACAATGTTATATGATGGATTTATAACATTACAACAATGTAATATTTATGGGTAGTGATTTAATAACATCGACTCAGAATTGAAAGGTTCTCGTGCTAAGTTCCAAGTCCGATCGCTATACTTTACTTCTAGAATCATCAGCAAAGTATTTAATTTAGTAGCCTTAAACAATGCTTTTTACACTATTTTAAGAAAATTGTTTTAATGAATTTCTTTAGATTGTGCATACTTATCGATTTTCTTCTTTATCTATTTTAATTATTTATATCATTGCTGTTAACCTCTTTAGTTTTTCTATCAAAAAGGAAATGATTTTACTCTCATATAGCTACTGTATACTGTGATGGGAATGATGGATTACCAGTTTGCTTTATTTATTCTGCACTTATTCGTACGATGCGTTGTTCCTACCAGCAACAGTTACGAAACTCCAAGCGCCCTTCGTCGAGTCATTCTCCCTCACAGCTGCCACCCTGGCTACGTCATCACTTCAGTCGGGTTCATCGGTCAGGCGATGTCCCTAGAGACATCCGTCCCAACTTCTGATTGGCAGAGTTGTCCAAGGGACCATTGCAATGCCACGGGATTCTTTGCGATTCTTGCCAATGGTGATATCGTAACCGTGTCACGGATATTTCACTTATTGGGACACGAGATGAGATTTAGCGTGACGAATGAATTGGGAGCTGAGAAGTGGACGGAGGAGTTCTTGGTGCAAGTTCGAGATGGGAGTCAACTGTTGATGTTTTCGGAATCAGTTTACGAGGGGCACGTATTTGAGGGAAGTGATCCTTTTACGAAAGTGAGAGACTTGGAAGATTTAAAAGCAGGATTTGGTAATAGAACCGCTGTTGTACACTATGCAATTATCGGAGGTCCTATGGATCTCTTTGAAATTATCGAAGATAAATCAAGCGATGTTCCTTTCATCCAAACTATGTCTTCATTGGATTTTGAACAAGAAACGCAGTATAGTCTTTTAATTATGGCAAGCACAAGCCGTTTGGCTGACGAACCAGCTTTTGCTAAAGTTATCATTTTCATAGAGAATATAAATGATAACTATCCTCAAATGAAGGAATTATCCTACTCAGTTAATGTAAAAGAAGGTACACCGAAGTACACAGAAATTCTACAAATCAGCGCTACAGATGCTGACAATGATAAATTAAAGTACCACTTGGAGGATAATTACGATAGCTTTGGAATATATCAACATAATGCAAGTATTTATCTAATACAGTCAAGTAGAAAGCTTTATTCTGATATGCCTTATGTTTTATACGCTTATGCCACTGACATTGACGGCCAGAAAAGTGACTCGGCTAGGATATTCATAAGCGTTGAGGGAGGACTGAGGTATTCTCAAACTGATGACAAAAATGATCGTAAACGCAGAGAAGTTAGACCAGTAAAGTATGTGGTCATTCCGGAAAGTTTTGTAAGCGGCGATATTCTTGACCTGGAGAATAATTATGATGAAGTTTTTACGTTTAAGGACCCACCTCCTAAAATGTTGGAACTGAATCCTACCCAGGGAATGGTTAAACTTAGGGCGGGGGAAAAATTTGATTATGAGACGCAGAAAGAGATTGATTTTGTGATTTATATTACACAGATTAATCATCCCTCACGTAAGTACTTGATTTTATATAAAAGATGTAAAATGATGAAATTAATGAAGTTTAGTCATCATTTTGTGGAGAAAATTAAGGAATTTTTATTAAACCTTTTGTGGAAACAACTATAATTTGACCTATTTGATTAATTCCCATAAATGTATTATATGTCAGAGTCTACTGTTATAGATTTTACTGCTAAATGGTTTTCTATCTAAAGCCATTGTAGAATTACAAATAAATCTAATTGTTAAAGCTATTTCAAATTTCTGTAAATATTATTCTATTCACTCGCTGGATCTTCTCATTCATAGAATATTTATATAAGGTATCATCGAATTCAACTGATAACAATATCCACTGAGTAATAACAACAATAGCCTACTGGATTCTACTTGCAATGAACATATTTTGATAGCAATGTCCATTCCAATGCATGCAGTTAAGATCCATTAGTGAACATTAAGATTCCTGAGTCGGTAGCTCTAAATGCGCTGCAGTAATGTGATTGCGAGTCGAGTTGCTAATGCATTTGCCACAGAGATTACTGGTCAGCGAGTGAATTGCACTTTGCCAAGAAGGTCTGCACAATAATTATCAAAGTAGCGGCTGTCAATTTTGATCATGCGCGGTCAAATTATCGCTACTGTTCATTATTTCTGCTGTTCATATTACTTTCCATGAATTTGATTGAAAATAATAATTTCAGATACATAATTTGGCTGTTTATTAAAAAAACAGTCGTTTTTTCGGTGCTGACTATTCTCGCATAGCAGCTTGCTGAATTTGTTTACAATTTGTGACTTCGAGAATTATAAATTTGTGTTGTTATACTTTGTTTAGAAATATTTATTACTTATAGTCCATTTAACTCGAAAAAATCTCACATTTAAAAATGATGAATATCATCTATTCAACGGTAATTCAATGGAGTGTATTGATAAGACAGCTTTTATGTGTAGATATCGAATTACTAAACTAACTACAATACTGAATAGACATAAAACTGAATGTTAACATGTAATTTAATCAAGTCATATGTTTAACATAAAAGATGCCGCTCTTTCTGCACCTGGATCTCAATGATTTATTAATCAATTATAAAATGCTTAGATGTTCCGCGACACTTGTACAACGTGTACCCTATTCAATCTACTGCTCGTTACAATGCAACAATATACTTAAAACTTGTCTATTGCTATTAACACGTTCACTTTGTTACTGATGTATTTATAGTTGCCATTTTTGTTACCGATTTGTTCGATTCTGACCCACAGCCAAGTCTTTATAGTTAAATCACTGATGTCAGTATGCAATTACAATTCTTTATACGTTGTTGCTTTTTGTCGTTATTGTTGTTGTCGTTAGCTTTGATATATGCTAATATGTCACGCATATGATAACCCTTAATACATTGACAATCTCGATTTTTTTAAATCAATTTTCATTAAACTTAAATTTTATATATTTACTTTGTACATGTTTATTTAAATTATTTTATACTTCAATGTCGGAATGTTTTATATTTCAATTATATTTCAATTTTGTTCCAGAATAATCGTTTAATTCTAAAGTTATACTGATGCTTTTCAACGGCGGTTATAGTCTATTCGACAAATCGATAACTAATTCTTGCAATGATTACAAATAATCAACAAGTTATTGTACTATATATGTCAATACTTAACATTCAGTACTACCTCAGATATTTCGAAGAATGCACCTCAATGTCTTAAATGTTTAAACCTCATTCCAATAATTAATCTAATGGCTGTTACGATTTTTTGAACGGAAGATTAGGAAGAATTATGACAGTTCAGTTCTACTGACAAATACCGTAACCCGTCAAAAAGGCCCCAACAAACCGGCCCCAATTATTGATTTTTAGGGTTAGGGTTGGATTAGTATACGAGTTAGGGTTAGTATTTCATAATTTAGGTTTAATACTAGTCTTAGGATTAAGTTTAGTGTTGGTATGATTGGGGTTATTGAATGAATTGACGAGGCCGTTTGCACGGGATAATGTCTTTGGGGCCGTTTTGTCGGGGTACCGATTACAATTCTGCGCTTCATCAAATAACAATAAATAAAACATTGCTATGTTCGATGTTTCACATCACGGTAATCTGTTTCTCATTGATACTCAGTGTATCGATAATTTGCTGCTAATCTTATCGGTACAGCGGGAGACTCTAATCCGACAAGATTGAGTTCTATCTATCAAGGAGATTACCCGTAATGATTGACAGATTAAGGCGGAGCTTAGATCTATAACGATATGTCACGTGTGGCTGATGAAATTATTATTATTATTTGGGAGGGAAAGAAATATTGACAACTTTGTTGATCTCAGAAATTTAGAAGCTTTAAAGCTGATGGGTATTTTGAATTTATTGGAAATTAATTCTAAACAAAAAATAACTGAAATTTGACTAATTCACACTGATAGTATTTACAGTCTAAATATCTTATATTTTTTCTCTGTATTTCTATGATATAAAGCTACGGAATTCTCTCCTCTCAATAAGTATAAAGTATAACCTTTCTTCCACTCTCTCTCTCTTTCTTCCACTCTCTCTTTCTTTCTCTCTTTTTCTCTCTCCTGTACTGTGTTATTGATCCGTGATCGTATAACCATGCTCTTGTATCGTATGGTGCTAAGCTTTCCATTGACGACGAGAAATTAACAGCTGAAATTCGATATTGCTGGAGATGCAGCAGCTGTGAGCTGTAAAAGCAGCTACGGTAGCCGCTGTGATGGAATGCGTAATAAGAAAGCAGCTGTCGTGAATGAATCGTTAATGAAAGAATAGCTGCTGCGCAATTTGATTTAAGCAACAAGCGATCGGTGAATGGATAGAAAATTTCTTATTTTGCAAGAAATTGCTAATAAGAGTTATTTAAATGAGGTTTATTAGCAATATTTTTGCAAATATTTGCCTCAGGCAAAGAGTGACAATGTGTTGGCAGTGCAATGAACTAAAATGCGGACTTTTCTTAAATAAACCTTTGTATATTAGTTATCTTAAAATAATGTTATTGAAATTTATTCAGTTTTATATTCTTGAATCAAGATTTTGATGTGCGACAATTGATTAATGATTAGTGTAAGAAGTTACTTTGTTTATCATTATTATAAACTTATAATGAGAATATAAAATAATTTTCTAATAAACATAACAATGTATTGGCCACTACAATGAAGTATATATTTCAAATATGTTTAATTTAAAGCCGAATAAGAAATATAACAAATAAATCAGACGAAACGATTTAAAACAATTTGAAAATGTTAATTCATAAATTTAAGCAGTTTAAAGAAGTACGTTTTAGGCCTACTTATTATAACATTCTCGTTAAATAAATGAGTAGATTCTGTATGGTGCAGTAATTGTAGTTTTATTTGAATGTAATATAAAGGTGTTTTTATTATTGCGTGTTTTTAACTACATCCCCAGGCGATGAATGATCCTGTAAACTAGATTCAATCAGCTGTAAAAGTTTGATTTTAATCGAACAGTTTCATTGATGTGTTGTAATTGAATAAATGCGATCGTTTTAATGTAACAGTTACAAGCATGTCGCTTGCTTTATTGCTTTCATGTTATTTTATTGCTGAAGTCATTCTCACGCGATTTATGAATGACTGGTCTTTATGTGATTGACCTAATTGACTATAATAATTAAAATAAGAAATCGTGAAGTATTGTAATATTAATTAGACCCAGTGTGAATTTTATTCAATAACACTTATTACAAATCTGTAATATAATTAGCATTTCACAAATTGTTTATCAGATTATTATAGCAAAGAAAATCATTGCTTTTGACTTCATGCTAAGCTAGAACAATAGGACCATTTGCCATTTAGTCTAATTTTCTTTCGTCTATCTTCTATTATATTTTAAATGCTATTATATTCTTAATATAAGGTGAAATTAATGATAATTATAGGCTAATTATTACTTCAACTCTTTAATTTAGAACCTATTTTACCTACATTACATAGCGAAGTTTTATTTTTGGATACTTTTGGTTTTGTCAGGCACTGAATTTTAATATTCTTTAAATTTTAAATTTTGTGCGCATAACGGCATTATATTAGGACTAGAGATATTGTTAGTTTTCTGTATTTGTAATAATTTATAAATTTAATCTATATTTTTTATTTGTGTTTAAAAATTTCAATGAAATGCTTTTTAATAATAAAAGGACTAAACAAAATTAGGAAATCCTTATTAGTTATAACAGAAAATTGTAAAGTTCAGCGAGTCTTTAAATTGTAAAGTTAATCATTATAGCTTTATAAGGCAGAACTGGTTTTCAGCTGCTATTTTATAAAAATATACATTTCTTCAAACGACTGAGTAGCAAACATTTGAGGCTACATGAAATCAATGAAAAAGATCCCGCACTGTTTTGCTCGTGTATTGAATACTTCTTTCAGATCTTAAGTCGAATTTGATCCGACTCGATTTGTTGAGAATTGTAAGCAAACAGTGGATCATGATGTTTAAAACTTTTCTAAATCTATTGATTGGTCTCTGCAAATAGTTTATTTGACTTTATTTATCAGTAATTGGGCCATTGTACTGAATATTGCATATTCAGTACATAATATATAATATTGCGCGTAGAACCTGAATTCTACGCATAAATGATGATGAATTCAATTAGTGTTTAGTAAAACTGTTATAAATTATAATAGATATGTTGATTCGATGTAACTAAAGTCACAATTATAAAGTATTTCAATTCTATACTATTTATTTCTATAGTGCTTTGAAATGAGTATTTGTAATTTTATCTTAAGTTAAGTAAACATTAACTTTACTCTTTCTTGTTTATTAATCTTAATACAATATTTCTGTTTCTTTAAATTTATTTAAATAATAAATGTAAAGAAATTCTGAGCGATGTGGAGAGGTTACTAAGCTCTGGGGGGGGGGGTGCTAAGCCGAGGTTGGTGGGGAGGTGGTGGGTGGGGTTGCGGGGTGGGCTAGCCTAAGGGGGCGTGGCTTAACTGGACCGTGGTCCCTGGCGCTTCTGGTCGTTTATTACGAGAGACCCGTCGTCAGCCTGTTACCATGGCGATGAACTCGATGAACATCTGTAGTCTTAAATTGCATTCCTCCTAGTCACGTGGCTTAACCCGGGGGGGGGGTGTCACGTGGCTTTACCCGGGGGGGGGGCCGGGGCTTGTGACCGCCCCCTTCCCCACTAGTCATATTGAAAAGATTTGATATGGTGATGCACCGCTTTGAGTTAAACTCTTTAACCCTAATCATCATTAACTTTAAACATTTAAGGTTTATGTATAAATTCGCTTTCGTTTTGTTAGGGTTTGAAAAATGCATTCTGTTTAAGCGACGAGAGATTACTTTACCCCCTTCCCCTCCCCCCCCCCTCCTCCCCCCCTCTATAC
>JAQIXG010001601.1:0-21162 GCA_034700105.1 Oconnorella tubifera
CCCCCCTTTCCTACGTCGCTGGTTATATCATAGCAAAATTAAATACCATCAAAATTAAATACCATCAAAATTAAATACCATCAAAATTAAATACCATCAAAATTAAATACCATCAAAATAGAATTAAAACATTATAATAAAATCACAAATGTACCAGCAGAGCTAAAATCTAAGACTTTTAGCGTAGAACTAGAAATCCAAACCTGATTTGTGCTGGAAAACGGAAGAACCATTACACCGACGAGCAAATCAGCCACAGCCAGTGAAATTATGAACTTATTCGTCGTTGCTCTTCTCAGCTTTCGATGCGTACACACGGCCATGATGACAATACTGTTACCCACTATCACTATTAGAGTAAAGACGACTAGCGCGCACGTCGAAGCTACGTAATATATGACGTCATCTTGCCGTGAAGCGTTAGAGTCAGAGATACGATGTTGATGATGAGTTTGGTTGATGGGTAGAGGCGAGGGATTGAATTCTAATGAATAAATGATCTTCATGGTGTGAGGGACTGGGGTGATTTTAATGATTACTGAAATGTAAGCAACCGAACATTTACAAGTAAAAATCTCGGTTTGTGAATAATAATATCTTGCTTTTCAGTAATAATTCAGTAATAATTCAATTGCATATTCAACGCAAATAAAGTAAATTAAGTAATGTTAGTATTCTTATATCAGTATAATAATACTAATAAAGATTATCACTATATAGGGATCCTTACAAATGTCTTGATTGTTTTTTTTTTAAATAATGGAACATCTATTTTCGATTTGTGTACATCTTTTAGGTTAATAAGTTGACAAAAATGTTAGTGTTGAACTTTTATGAATCAAGTGTGAAAGCAAGTAAAGAACTTTAAAACAATAAAGTATATTCAAAAGCAGTAATATTTACGAAGATTTTAGCTGAAATAGAAAGATAATAATGTTAAAAATGAATGACTCCCACATATTCAATAGTTTGTTGCAAGTATCTAGTTCGCAATAAAGAGCAGAAATAATATTTTCACGTTTACTATCTATATACGAGAAGTTCGTGTAACAATACATTGAGTTGAGTACAGTGCATTAAAATGCATTAGTCAACGAATTCAACTCCGTAGTCAAACTCAATTATTGCCAGAATTTTTATTCTGTTTTCTCAAATTTCGACGATTGTAAAATATTTTTATTTAGCTTTCAACGGCAGCGTAACTTTTCAGAGTGTTTTAAATCAATGCAGAAGCATAGCTAACATTATATTAATAGCTATAGTTGTCGTAAAGGTTATTATTGTAAGCGTACTGATCCATGTTTTTGAGATTCGAAACTCAATGATTATAAGCTAGAAAGCGTAATGATTATAAGGTAAATTGACGACTCGTTTGCAGCTGCATCCTCTAGTATCGATATACGATGCATAATTTAGATAAATAATTACTATTCTTAATACATTTTATTAATTTTTGATATGACAATGTGTATTATAATTTGTGTTAAAAAAACACCTTTTTAAAAGCTTTGTCGTTACATAGAAAAACGAAACTTTAATCAGAAAATTAAGTAGTTGCTTATTAATAAAATCAAAATAAATTACATTTGCTGTTATATAAATAAATAAACCCAAAAATACAAATTTCGGTTACTACAGATTATCGCATGGTAAAGGCACCGCTGCCTCTAGCATGTTAACATCTAGAGACTATATATTTTTTATTACAGCTGCATTCATTCTTGCATTCAGCTCTCCGTCATTCAATCCATTCACTTTTGTCTATTCAATCAGCTGGCGACTTCACTCACTAGGTTCTTAACTCTCATTTATTCGCTAATCCCTTGGCACTAATCACGCTATCTCTATCTTTATACTATTCTCGATTATTTTAAACATCAGTTTGAGAGAAATTAGAATCTACGAATCTACAAAAAATCAGAGAATTTCAGTTCAGTATCTAAATGTAGATTATTTCAGAAATTCTGCTGTAATGTTTTACACTGTAGATTGTTTTGCAAATATATTATCATTTTCTGCGATTTATAATTGGGAAAATAATATAATCCATTTATTAAATGCTTTATTTTTCATTTTGCGCTTTTCGATATTATTATATTTCACATAATGAAATAAAATATCATCAGATATAAATAAGATATTATCAACGAATTTTATAAATAAAAGAAATTCTACTGAGAATTATTGCAAATGAAATTTATGACTTCACTTTGTAATAAAATAAATATAATATCTTTTTATTTACCACAAATAATTGAATACTACAAAAAATTAAAATTAAATACCAATATAAATATTATATAATACAATCAAATGTAAAAATTCTATCTTTGTAATCAGTAAAAACAAAAGTAGCTATAACGTTATATAATTTAAAACATTTTAGTTGAAATTTATAAAATACTAGTGATGTCTATTTATCAAATACTAAATCACACGCAGATTATAACGATGCCTATTAAATATAAAAATGTCTGTATTTCTTACATTGTAACCATCGACATGAAAGACGAGAAATCATTGCATGCAATGTCATGTTCATATTTTATTTTAATCAAATTGCTGTTATTATGTTCACTAATGATGACTTGAAGCGTTTCGAGCATTTACTCATATATAATATATATAGTATGCACACACTAATTTACTGACTTGACGATCACTCAAAATGTTAAATTTCAGTCAAAAGTGTGCGCATTATATATCAGATTCTTTTGAGTAGATTTGTTAAATATGCGGGTATATTATAATTTATATAGTTTGTTTATTGTTAGGTTTTAATACAGTTCTAGTCGAATGATATTTTTAAAACGTAGCATAATTGTAAACAAATTTTACTGTAGATCTATATATTGTTTTGACAGAACATCTAAAAGAATTTGATATTACAATAAATAAAGTTGAAACTACAATATATTAAGGAAAAGCTAAAGTTTCTTTTATATATAAAGGCTGATTAAAATTTGACTAAACAAATAAAGATGCCGATTACTACATTTATCTATTGTTACATAATAAAAATTCAACAACATTCTCAGATATTTCCAATATAAAGTTAAATTTCCATACATATAAATTTATTATTAAACGCAACAATGGTGAAATTATGTCACAATATTCAGAGAAAATTGAATGAAAGTCTCCTGAATTATACATCTGCAGATAATTTAATAGACACATCATCCACCAGTTTTCTATGGTCTCAGTAATACCAGACGATCCTTTACGAATAAGAGAATCAATTGAAAGAGCTCAATCCAAGTGTGATTGAACTGTGATGAAGAATACAGTGATGAAGAATAAAGTGTAATTACTGTGGGATGGGATAGAGTAGCAGCTGCATCCAATAAAGAAATAGTAATGAAGCTTCTTCAATTGAGAGAAAATATAAACTTGGTAAATAAATTTGACTCTAAGTTAACTTGTTCAACACAACATGTTGTATATAATCTTGATACTTATAGGACGAGCTTTAACGTTTATATGCGTGGAATATTTCTATTTTAAAGGAAATTTTTATTTTTCAAATTTTAAAAACAATTCAGGTTTATAGTAATGCATAAAATTTTGTAGAGTAGGAACTATAGCTATTGTTTCTAAATAAAACGTAAGATAAGAAACACTTAAATAAGCCGCGGGGTATATATCGGATTAATTACAACATTTCGGTGATTTATTTATTAGCATTGTTGACAAGCTCTTTTAATCTGAGTTCAATATTTATATTAATTTTTATATTATCTTATAATTTCAATAATAAAGTTTAAACGTTTTATGAGCCTTAAATAAAGTGTCTCAATTATATTTCGATTATATCTATAATTACTGTATAGTCGTATTTCATAATTTTATTCCAATTTAATTATGCTCTAATTATATTCTAATAATGTTCTTATTATGTTCTTATTATGTTCTAATCGTGTTCTAATATTATAATTGCATTGTTCTAATTATAATAACACAACCTCGATCAAAAAACTATTCGGTCATTAACCCAAGCAGAAATTTTAAATCTTAAATTCTAGATTCATTTAATAACTAATAAATATTTTAAAGTAAAATTTACACTCACCCCTTTGTCAAAAATCATATCACAGATTAATAAATCCACGCTGTATTGATTTAAAATTCTAAAATCAATAAATCATTCAATCTAATCACCACCTGTATTGAAGGCTAACAAACAAATAACTTTGCGAAAAAATCGAAAGCGATTTATTTGCCCACTAGCAACCTACAACAGATTTACAGTTGGTAAATATATTTAATCGCCCTTTAAATAAATATATTCTGAAATAAATTGTTTAGCATAAAATATAAAATAATTTGTATTATTGTATAGCCAGAGAGAGGAAGTGTATGTAGTAACAAATTGAACGATTCATTATAAAGATATTAATTGTAACTAAAAAATAATTTTTTTAAAGTCTAATTTCTCATTTACGTTCTATGATACTGTAAACAGTTAAAATTTTTTAATTTCTTTATTCCTTTCTCTTTATTTATTTACTTAACACGCTTTAACAATAATCTGTACATTAACTAGTATAAAAGCTATAATTAACTTTTAACCGCAGAAAGGTTAACATTACCGAGCGATAGGTATACTGCGGCGACTAAATTGACGACTGCTTCAGCAACCGCTCTGATATGAACTCAATATACTTCATCTATACAAAACAAAATTTGCTCACGAATATCTAATCTACTGCTAAAATTATAACTAATAATAACCCAGCAATCATTCGTTTAGTTTTTTACACGCTATATTATTTACACGGTATTATTTAAGTTCAAGATTAGTAGTGTTTAATAAATGCAGCGAGACCATAGTACAATGTTGGTTGCCGTTATTAATAGACTTGACTAAAAGCTTGTCAAATAGTATTAAGGGGTGATTGAAAACATTGAACGCATAAAAATACACCAACACCGCGTTATGTATAGTATGTTCTACGCGAATTAGGGTGGAGGGTGAAAAATTAAATTAAATAGTAGAAAAGGTATATTGTTAGTTTGCAAAGGTATCTTTTTAATGTTTTTAACAAATAGATGAAGATATGTATAGTTTATTAGTGTTTCAATCACATTTTTTGCACGATATTTGTTCGTTTTGTAGGAAAATTTAACACGTATTCTATCAGTGTTTCTTTAGCAAATGTGAATATCAATCGATTTATATATTGACTTCATTTAGTGTTCTTTATCAACGTTTATTGAATATATATTATAACAATTATAATATTAAATACCAATATTAATAACTTTATAGGTTTTACAAGTTCACGGTTAAAAAATATACTCTATGTTGCATAAATATTTTCAAATATCAATATACAAGTTTCATACTTTTGCGTAATAAATATTCTAAATTTACACAATACGACAGAAAATAATGCGCGGAAATTCGAAAAGAAAATTAAATTACAAAATGACGTATACATTCCAAAATTACGAGCATCACTAATGCATTTCTGGATCAGATTTTTACAAGATTTGAAAACTGAGACTTGCAGCTAAAATGTAAATGTCATAGAAATAGTTATGCGTTAGCCTATACTGAATGGCTGACTAAATGATTGAGCTGTTATAAGTCAATAAACACTCTGCGCATAATATGCACAAATTTGCGCAATATGCGCATAATATGCGCACAATATGCGTACAAATTTTCGCATAATATGCGCATAAATTTGCGCACAATATGCGCACAATATGTGCATAAAATGCGCACACGTGCGCATAATATGCGCATGATATGCATATACAATGCAAACACTATTCAAATATATTATATACTATATTACACGGTATAATACAGACTTCTATTTAGTAAAAACTTTTTTCAGTTTCGTATATTATTACTTGAACTCTGTAGCGATCAAATTCTTGTTCAAATTTTTGTGTTTTTAAATGTAAATAATTTAATGTAACTTCGTTATTTTAAACTAACAACAATTGTAAAGCATATATGTTTTAAAATGATCTCACTTTCAGTGTTGAAGTTAAAAGTTACAAAATTAGTGAAAATACATTTTGTCGTTAAATCACTTCAAAGTGATGATGGAGGCCTAAATTGATGATATAGTCCAAAGTTGTGATGTAGGTGTGATGTGATGTTAAATATGAGTTATGGCTTTATCGCTTGAATCAATGACTTGTCAGAAATTTTGATGAATGATTCGTTAACACTTGTATAGTCGAAAAAAGATTTACAGTGTTGCAAAAACTCGGAAAAAATGAGCTCAAGAGTAGCACAAAGTAGCACGAATTAGCACAAAATAGCACAAAACAGCACAAAATTGCACAAAAATAGCACGAATTGGAACGAAATAGCACAAAAACACGAATTACAACAAAATAGTCAATTATAATAGATTAGCAGTAATAGAATTAATTTGAGCCATGGCTCTGAAATTTAAAAGAAGAACTTGATGTTTAATACTGACTTTTAATTTTCAGTGTATATTCTCTGTGTTCTTTTATACTTGTTCATTTATCTATCTGTCTGTCTCTCTGTCCGTCTCTCTCTGTTTCTCTCAAAATTTAATTAACACAGATTCGCATATCACGTGATCAAAGCTGACGTCATCGACGACATTTTCAACGTATTGATCTAGAGTCTAACCCTCGACTCGCGTTTCACGCGGCTTTACGCGAACCTCTAGGCCATTAATGGATAAACGATCAGGTGAGTTTAGAGAATAAAAAAATTTCGCGCAGAAAGTACATTAGAGAATGTAAACTGAGAAGGAACGCCCGGAAACCATATTACGGAAACAGTTTTTTTAGAATTAATTGTTATGTCGATAATCAATGCCGTAATATTTAAAATAGAAAGATTTAGTACTGCATTATACATATGCTGTATTATACAGTATATATCTTATTCAAGGTTAACAATTAGTCGATTTTGCAGTCATAATCAACTGTTCTAAAATCTATACAAAATGTTGGTGTTACAATCACGTAAAGGTTTTCTTGACGCTTTAAAGTAATTTTTTAAGCTTCGTTTATTTTAATTAACAACTCAGTCCAAGTTCAGCTTTAACCTTGAATAATACTATTTAGTCGATTTCTGCTTAGCATGTTTAAAAGACTAAATTTCTGATTGTATTATAAATGTTAATTGTTACTTTCATAAAGGATGGCATTTTGTTTATGAAGATTCCTTTTTAAAAGCGTACAGATTGTAGAATATGAGTTGCTTCACAACTTTAAGTTTTAATTGATGGCACTTTGGTAATTGCAATGTATAATTTGTATAAACAACTTGCATGTATTTGTATATACTTATATATATAATTATTCATACTTTGTAAGTGCCAAATTACATTTAAGCAATATCAAATATCTCAGAATATCAATTATTCCCAGAGAGATAATTCAAAAAACAACTAGTTATCAACTGATATTACTTGACTTACATAATACATTTAACATTACTGAATTACTTATAGATAATTAGAGTCCTTGTCTTGTCGTTAACAGTTGACTGAAAACTGATGACAATAATAATTCAGGAAATCTGAATCCAGACGAAATGACTAAGTTTACGATGAAAGAGAGATTTCAATAGGGCACCTGTTTAAGAGAGAAAGATCAGATCATATCATTTATAAGAGCAGGCAATTATTTCTGCTTTTTTATTTATAAAAAGACGACCTTCGATTCTGAGATTAAATCGTAGATGATATATATAAGCATTGAGTTAATAAATTAAGAAAATATCTCGTAAACCTAGTTTAATATATTGTGAGGATTGATTAGGATTGTGTATTAAATATTGTTTTTTTGTTGTATTGTTATTTAATATAGAGAGAGTAGAACTAGTCAGCATTTTTTTAATTTTTGAAGATTTCTAACGTAGACCAATATAGATTTAGAACTATATAAGCAGTTTTTGTTGTCATTGAAATACGTAACAAAATACATGTTTATATATTTTTGAATATTTATAAATAGTTTTAAAAAATTACTAAATATACAGATGTAGTTCTCCGCCCCCTTCAAAAACCAAAAAAATATTTCCGTTATTTCGATATCGATTCTCAAATACATCATTTTTATTATTAAAAACTGCTCTATATATTATTACAATTTCTTTGAATTTAAAATTGATTTTTTTATAAATTAATTAAAACTTGTGATATCAGATCGATCGCATTTTGTAAAGTATATAAAAAATTATCGCGTAAAATGTTTTAAATAAAGCAATTTATCAAAGATATATTTAATTAATTACAATATTTTTTTCTCGTGTAGTATGAATAAATTTAATTCTTGAAATTAAAAGATAACGTATGTATAGTTTTGAATACATTTCACATTATAGGATCAATTTTCATTCCATTGTAACTTAATGTCCTTATATTGATTCGCAATACACTAAAAATCTTGCACGACTTTATAAAAAATAATGCAAACTTCTGCAAAAATAGTGATCCTATACTTTGCTTACTTAAGCAATTTTTTATCTCAAATATATCCCTTTTTTACTCTAATAAATATATGACTTCAAATGATAAACTTTACGAACGACTCAATAATAACCTCGAATTATAATAATAACAACTTTCACCGCACACGTTCAAAGTAAAATCTCAAATTTCTAAATACGTTCTTATCACGCGACGACGTTAACGCACCGCTCCGCGATCACGTCGCCGCAACGCCGCAACGACGCAACGACGCTCAATCATCGCGCTAAAATTATTTGTGACAGCTAAAGAGGTACTTGCAACATTTTTAGCTTTTATCCTCACCCCTCCCTCCCAGGTGACAATCCACGTTTTTCAGCACTTACCCCTACACTTTTAGCTGACGCTTAAAGCAGTGCTTTTACAAAAACCTACTCTGCTTTGCTTCTTTAACTTATAAGCACATGTTTCGCTTTTTTCTCTGTTTTTTCTGTCAATGTTTCTGTGGCGAACACAAGTTTGAGTATATTTTCATTGATGTTATAAGCATTCTAAATCAAACGAAATGTTCAGTTTGAAAAAACTTTGTATGCAGATTGAATTTCTGTCGCCTTTAGGCTTTATTTTGTTTTACAATTTCTGTCTTTGTTACGTAATAAAGAGGTGAGGGGAGGGGAGGAGACGGGGGGTGCAAAGCCAGGGGCATAATACAAGTAGGCCTATGCAAATATTATGCATTTAACTGTCAATTTTTACAATTTATGTCAAATGTCTGTTTGGAATTACTGATTGTTTTGAGCCGAAATGAAAATGAAATTACCCAAATCAAAATAGCTTTTAGGGTTACATTATGAATATTATTCGCTTTGTTTCATTTTATTTTAAGCTTATATCGTCGATTAAAAGTTTTGTTATTGAAAATTAGAAATTAGAAATCATCAAAGACAAATTGAGAGTTTAAAAACTTTTTGAATTGCAGAAATTCTATTTAAGCTATTAACTGTAATCAATGTTATAGACTTAATAATTAGGCATAGCGCTAAGCCTAATAAATCATTCTTACTTAATTAAATAATGAATTATTAAAAATATACTGACGTTCTATTTTAGTACTTGTTTTTATCACATTAAATTCTCAAACCATTCAGTCGATTTGATTACGAAAATCTAGTTTTTTAAGGATAATAATAATATATAAGCGAGTTGAATTTATAATAATCTTTCTGTAATAGTAATTTCTAATAAGCGTAAAGTTCAATTATTTGTTAAATATATTTTTACATTATTTGACTATAAATAAAGATGTTTTTGGCCATCTGTCGAATGATTATAAAAAACCTAGCGACCGCAAAAGAAGCAATACATATCCATGGAACAACAGACTCCGGATCTTTTTCTCTTTATGAATTCAGCCTGAATGTAAAAAAATTAACTTTCATTATATAATTTTTGTAGTTTTAATTTTAATTCGTTAAACTATAGCTAAAAACTTTAATTTTAATTGATTAAAATCAATTCAAACCTATATTTTTTATAATTAATGAATACCAACATTAATATCATACCGTTTCGATAGAAACTGATTATATATTACGATATTTCGATGAATTTTAATTATCACAAAAAGATTCTAATTCCTACACTATATTTTTTAAATATAGTCATAAGTAAAAAATTTCAGTGATTGATGATACAATTCACTAACTAACGTCTTCATTTACTAACTTATAATCTAACTTTTAAAACTATATCTTAAACTAAACTTATATTTTATCATACGATAAACTATAAGTTAAAAACATATTTATAATAATAAATAATTAAATATTGATACATTATTTTTGATTAGAAATGACACAGCAATTACAATTGCGCCTACTATTAAAACTTATGAAATTTAGTAATCAATTTTTTTTAAAAGATAGTCTATTTCGTACCGATGACGGCCAGCTAATTTGACGGGGAGCCATCGAGCGGCCCTCTGTTCGCTCGCCCGTCCCTCCAAACCCAGTCAACACCACCTTCGGCCCCTGACGAACCATCCCCTTTCTCGATTCGCTCAAAAACTTCCTCATATTCGCGAAATCCGGACTAAAAAATTTTACATTTTTTCCCCGATATTCAGTTCCCAAGTCGATTTCATTTTCAGCGTTTTCGTTGTTGTCAGCGAGATATCTGTTTAGGATTATGGAGAGGTCTTTATCGGAAGGATTTTTCGCTTCTGATTCTGTTTCCGGTTCCCCCGCGATGCGGAGGGAAAGGGAACCGGATGTTAGGATGATTGTTAGGGAAATGATCGTCATTAGTTTCATGGTGATGTTGTTGAGTTTGAGGAAGTAACACAATCTGAAAACTTGTATCGATTTCTCTCTCTTTCTTTCTCTTTCTTTCTCTCTCTCTCTCTCTCTCTCTCTCTCTCTCTCTCTTGCTATCTTGCTAAGTTTTAAAAATGATTAGGTCTCAATCCTGAAGTAAATACTAGTTACAAATTATTTATGCATTAGAATAACTTATATCTGAAGTAAAATACTGGTTAAAAATTATTTAATCATTAGTATAATCATTAATGACTGATTTTATGGGAAAATATAGTTTAATAATAAGTTTATAGACTGATATCTGGCATCCAGACAAATGGATAAATGATGTTTGAACCATAATTGGCAACATCTATGACAACTGTCTACTTTTATTCTTTTTTGGAATAAAATGATCCTGTTATGGTGTATTCAGATTTCAAATTTCCTACAGCTATTGTGTATCTTCGAGATACTTTGATAAATTATTCAGCGAGTGATATATGATATAATTTTAAAGGAATTATGAAAATTAAATGACATGATACATGGAATTACAATTTATACCTAAGATAAATGCATTGTTTATGACTAAAACAAATGCATTGTATTGTAGACGTATAAAATAACTACAAATATTGAATAGCCGAATTTAAGAGTCATTACTATAGCTACTAAAAATTACTACAGCATTTAAATATAACTATTACTGTTGTATTAAATGTAATATTATTATAGCTGCTATAGATAGCACAAAATTATGTTTTTTAAAATTGTGTTATATTGCGTAAAATACTAAGTTTATATAAAAGATTGTATTTCTTGCTTTACCACTCTTAAAAACACCTACCGTTGCGTCTCAAATAGGTTATAAGCCTTTGTTCGCGGTGTTAAAGTCAAATGGACCGGTTAACTTTCGGATGCGACAAACAGTTACTGATGTCCGGTTGATCTTAGTTCCGCGTTCGTTCTAACGACGTTCCGCGACAAATCTGCGGCGACGTAACCGTAAGACGTAACCGCAAGATGTTAGACGTAAGACGCGACGACGGAAGCAGTGTGTCGGGATCCCTTTATCACGGATCGTAGAGTACAGGATAGGAGTGTCCGGCGAACAGGAACTTATTTTATTTGGAAGGGGGAAAGGATAAAAAACGAATTTCAAAAAAAAATCACTACCGGTACTTGCAAAAAATTATTTTATAAAAAAAACACACTTTTCTTCTGCGCACTTTAAATTATAAAATAATTTTCCGAAACTACATCAGCTTAAATTTTTTATTCATCCCGAGTTGAGAAAAAGTGAAACAATAAATTGTTTACTGTTGTAAATGCTAATATTTCAGCCGTTACTAAAATCACGTTAGCTGAAAAACATCAATGCTTGATGAAATCTTTCTAAGCATACCGAAGCCAAATATAATATTTGATGATATTTTGCATTGAATTAGTATTATTAGTAGCTATATTAACTAGTAATTTTTCACTGAAATTGGTACATAGCATTATAAAAAATTATTGAATAAAGTATATATTATTTGAAATTTCATTTTTATGCTCTAAACACACCATCACAAATTATTTTCTATTTAACCTATAGCATCATTTTTATTAAGCTGGGGGCACCAAAGTGAACACCCCTTTCCCAAAAAACTTGTCGACTTGATTGATCAGGTTTCGCGTCTCACAGATTCGTCGACAGACGATATACAATCATTTCCAGCAACCTACGGCTCCCAAAAAAGACTAGAGTCAGTCTATACTGTCTACATTAGATTCTGATAATTAGAAACTATAGAATCTTAACGCATCACTTTATTGCATTGTAAGACTTGATTTCAACGCTAATTGATGTCAACCGAAAGAGATTATGCAGGTTTAGTGGTCGGTAGAAGTGTTAAGATAAATTAACAGTGTGGGCGAAAGTGTTCCACTATAATTTTATGTATTTATTGCATATTTAATTGATGCAAATAATGTTATCAAGGATAATTTGTTTTTTTGCTTTGGCTGAAGAATTGAAGTTTTCAATATTATAGATAAATAATAGCAGGTTTGTTGGAAAAATAAGTGGAAGCTACTGCATTATCTGATACAGTAACTCCACGGTTTAATACAATAAATTTAAGATTTAAGTTTAATTGGGTCTAGTACCCCCCTGTCAAAGATTCAAAGTTTAAAAAATTAGATAGGCTCATTAGAGTCTGTTTCTACAATAAATAAAATGTTAACTTATATTATAACATTTATGTTCTTATATTATAACATTTAACATATTTGTATCATAATTCATAAACTCTAGCAGATTATGCCACAACGCGTAACATACTTTACTGACACAAAAATGACATCTAGTGTCTGACACTTTCATCCCAACGACTACTCATCCCTTCTGTCTATCACTATAGGACTAGTTGTCGCGGATTTGAATCCCGAGTTCATTAATCCCGTATGCATAATCAATGATCAACTGAAATCTCGCTTCGTTGGTCTACCTGATGACTTTAGAGAGTAACTTTATTAGATGTTTTTTTAGTTTAAAGAAGACTAGAAAATATTTACTCTTTTCTTGAAATAAGAAGTATACTTTAAGTTAATGTTTCAACTCGTGACCGGACAAAACGACGCCGACAAATGGGCCGTGACTGTTCATTCTTAGGGTTAAGGTCGAAGCTAGAATACGGGTTAGGGTTATAATTGAAGTAAGGGTTAATGATAGGGTTTGGATTAAGTTTAGTTAGTTAGGGTTATTGAATGAATTGACGGGGCCGTTTAATCGGGTTAGTGTATTCGTGGCCATTTTGTCGTGGTACCATTTAAACTGAATGCTTGTTTCTTATTTGAACTTTTAAAGATACTTTTGTGTGTTGATAGTCGATTACTTGTAAAAAGTTGTTTTAAATTTTTTAATACAACTGAAAAGCTTTTAACATAAAATTATTCTTTCAATTTCGGTATACGGTTAAAAACTAGCCTGTTTGGAATATAATTATTAGATTTTTTTAAGAAAATAAGTTAAAAACTCAACACAACATTGTTATAATCATTAATTTTTATTTTATTTCATTTTTCTTTTATTTAAGTCAATAACAATACACAAAGCAATATTTAAACTAAGCAATACATAAGAAATCGTCAACCTATTAATTAAATGAAAATACTAAACGTTAGGAACAAAGTTAACATCACACAAGATGATATTTAAGATAATTTCATAAGTATCTTCCTCAAAATCATAACCATAATCATCAATCATTGCATAATCATTCCCATATTCTTAATCCACAGTATATTGTTTTGCTCAAAAAGCAAGAGCGTAACATTACAATTAAACAAGACAAGCTAAATTAAAGCAAAATGAAATACAAAGTATTTCAAGCATTGTGTATTACAGGCCTAAATCTATATGCAGCAATTGGCAGTGAGTATATACAGTGTACAACGAATATAAAAAGCAAATAAATGTCACTTTGTAAATGTAATCATTCAGTATTATAGCAAAGTAAAATTATAATACACTAAGATACTAACAGGAGCAATGTTGCCATTTTATATTTATTAGTATTCAAACCAATTATATAATTCAACATCGATTTAAATCTACTTGAAAATAAATATTACACATTAAGAAAGTTGTAGTGTTTGGAGATTGGGAGGGCGGTGTATCATTCTATAACTAACACACAAATTTCTTAACATTTTGTCGTTTAATTTTAATAGAATAATCTTTTTTTCTTTTTTTAGGATTATAATCTAAAATCATCTTTAAATTAATTGAATTTATAACATCGGGAAATACCGCAGTTCTATTTAAAGATGAGTTCAGCCATTAATGAAATATGATCAGAAGGGAAATCAATACTTGGCAAAGCGTGGTGTTTCAGTATTGCTTCGCTAGAGGGACACTCCAGAACGCCGGTTACATCTAGCGAATCGGTACAAAACCAAATATAATCCAAGCAAAGTTTGCAAAGATAATGCTGTCCTGCCTCGTCGCAGTTAGTTATTTCTGGTTCTTTATTCTGTAGGAAAAATAATCATTTTCTCGATTTTTTGTTTTTAAAATTGATAATTTGTGATTGTTAATTTGTTGATAATAAAAAGTGTTGCGGTAAGAGTTGTTGAAGTGGATTAATCAACCCTCAACCTCATTAATCATTACTGAGGTTGAGGGTTTGAGACTTGATATAGAGATAGAGAAAAAGTTAGAGTATTAAAGAGAGTATTACTTGTTTTATAAATTAGTTGAAATTTATGTATAAAAGACGTTACTTTTCAAAACAAACAAAAAGATAGATAATAACTACAAACCAGTATAGTTTTATAAGCGCTTTTAAAAGGTGTCTTTAAAATGAAAGCCGAAGGAATAACCTGATATAAACCTGATACACGTAATGCATCCAACTAAAAGTAAAATATATAAAATGCATAAGTCAATACAGAATATAACAATAAAAATTTAATAGTTTAAAAACACAAATATATATTTCATGTTGGACTTAAACAACTTTAAAATCCATGATAAAATTATGATTGAGGCAAATTGTCTAAACCCCCTTGATAATAAAAAAAAAATAAAAAAGGGGGCAAATTTACCATGCACCCCCTCAGTTTGGGGTATCAAATTGAATCCTCCCCCCCATTGAATTAATCATGAAAAAAATGACTAAAGATAGAATCTTACATTGTCCTTTAAGTTAGGGTCAACCTTCGGAAAATATTCTACATTTAGTCGGCCGGTTGACATAATATTGTAGGCCACTGAGTCAGGGGGGGAGTTAAAATCACCGCAAATGATTTGAGAGCAACAATCGTAGCCGCGTGAAAAATCCGCTAATTCATTCGCGGCAACGCAAATCTGAGACATTTAAAGTGATAACTTAAAGATAATAAAATGATAATATAATGTAGGATGATATAATTGAATGAAAATTAATGATGACTACAAATCAATAATTGTAGTCATCATAAATCATAGTCTTTGTTATAATAACAGCTAATTCAATTCAAGGAAAATTTCCTGAACTGTGTTTACAATTGATTGAAGTTAAGTTTATTGGGAAAAAAAGTCAAAAAATGTTAGAAACTGCTGCACCCTTTAGCTATCAGTCGTTTCATTCAGACACACTGTTAACATTTCAATCCATCAATTTTAGAAAATAATGAAATCGACAGATTTAATACAAGAAACTCTGTCTTTATTTGAAACTTTTTTCATTTAAAATAACAGCAGCAGACCTGCAGAGCTTGAAGGGCGGGAAATCTAAGCTGACACCACGTGACGTGTATATTAGCAAGGGCTACTTGCGAGCCGTTGACTAGATGCTGCAGCCTAACTAGCAGCACAGCCTCCGGGAAGTCTATAGCCTGACGCACTGCGGCGCGCTGAGCTGGTGTCAGATCTGACATCTAGCGAACGAGATTGTAAAATACAAACCAATGAATCGCTGAACTAAATAATTTTTAAATATTAAGATTAGAAATTAAATTTAGTATTCAACAAATTGACATAACAACTAATTACACATTACATAAAACTAATCACTGAAAAGTTATGTTTCTAGTCATTCACTAGATGACAGAATGAAATAAATAAATAAAATCTTTAACGTGATTTGTAATCATTGATGAGTAGGCCTACTCAATTTTCCGTACAGGCTTTCAATAAACTTTCGGACAAAATAGTCAATTCATTGTCCTTGAAGACATTAAACTTAGGTTTGCATAAAAATCTAGAAAAAAATTATTATTTTCAATCAGTTTCCACCTGTATATAAGTTTCAGCTAGATGATGCAGCAGACAGTGTTTTTGCTGGATCAATTCAAACACCTTTTCTTTCCAAAATACCGCCAAACCTTGATCATCTAGTCTATTGTGCAACACGCCAGAGTAACACATTGATTTCATTTCAATCACTAGACGGCGATGATAATTATCAAAATCCACTTCCTGTCGATATTCAGTCAATATGGAAAGTGAAATTTGAGTTAGGAAAGTTATAAATTTGAAGTAAAAAGATAGAAACGAGTGATTGAGCTAGTTTTTTTAAAAAACTGAAACATGACATTAGCCTAATATATAAATAACCACAAAAAAGAAAAAAAACCCAATACAGTATGAGCTTTTGGGCTCTTCAAAATTGAAATGTTAAATCAACCCCTTTTGCATCAAGTATTACATATAAGCTTATAGTAAACCTATTCCAATAATAATAATATTTAAATATCAAAGTGGTAGTATCATCTTTTCAGCAAAAAATTCACAAAAACATGCCTGAAAGCAGATTACATCCGGCGCCATAGCCTTCACTTCCGCCATGATTGCAACATGGCGGCTCTCCATGTAGCGATACTCAGTAGGGCAGTACAGATACTCCCCCTGTCGAATACATTTATCAGTCAAAACATTATAAGTAGCAACGCTAAACTTTCTATTGCGTCTACTACCTCTGGAGGTGCTCAGAAAATCCTCACAAGATCCGGATATTGAGGAAGCTGATGAGGAACATATGGAAATTCCAGATTCTGCGTCGAGATCGAGGTCAGAACTACTGATGCTCCCCATGTCTGAGTCAATCCAAGTTCTAGGGTGAACTGAAAACGACTCCATTTGGTTTAAATCTGTTGGATTCGTGATGGTACGCTTCCGAATGACACCTTTTTTAATTTAATACTTTACCTAGAGTTTATTACCGCTATCCCTCGCTACCGAGTTTGACGCAAGCTTCCTTTTCCTTTCCTAACTCAACTGTCTGACAGACTGGACTGAATTTGACTGAAGTTGACGATAGAATGCATTGAAAGGATGAGAAATAGAATTGTAGCGTTAGAAAAAATATAATTAGATAACACCGACTGACAACCAGCAACCTAAGTTGCATAATAAGAAATGTCTCGACTTTTCAGAGAAACTATTATCTTAAAGTTTCTGTAACTTAATTATTGTTAACGATTCTGTTAACTCTTTGAACTAACTGTTTTTGAAAAATACTGCGCACACTATTTATACTTTTGCGTTGTTATATATAACTGTAAATTCTTTCTTTGTCCTCTAAATGGACGCTAATAAATCTATTATTCAAACTACGTCGTTTCTAAATTCTCATCAGTTTCAGCTGTAATTGTAACTCTGATATTCGGTCTATTAATAACACGTATTTTGAGACAAAGAAATCAGCTGATTAGCAGGTGCTGTTTAAAAACTGCAAGCGATGCCAGTGCCAAACGTTTGTCGCTGAATCTCATTGGAGAGATAGACTTGTTAATCCTTATGCCACTATTGGTGCATTATTTCTTGGCAGGCCCAGATTGTTAAAACATAAAATTATGCCACAATGCGGTAAGCATCATTTTGCAACTTTTCGCTAAATAGTGCAGTGGTGGATTATGCAAATGAGTTCCTGGTCTTGAATCTTATTGGTCAGATTTGAGGAAAATAAGTGGCGAGGTGCGATTTAGCGAAAGACCGGAATTAGTACATTCTGTAAACACTGAGCGTGACACTTATGACTGCACTGGATGCAGAGGCATTATTCATGCTAGCCTGGAAAATAGATCCTGGAAGAATTATGCAACCAGGATGCGCCATAAATACAATAATAGAAACAAAACATACTTCAAGACATTTTAGTTAAGAATGCAATTTTTTGGTACAATATTAATTTTCAAACGTATTCAGAAGCTACTTGAAAATGAATCGGTAAAACCGTTATTTCAGTTTCATATATTAAACGCTAATAAAGTCACTAATTCTTGAAAATAGACAATGGAAGTGGGTCCATGGATATTGTCAATTGAACTTTTATGACGATTATATAAAAAATCTATGCACAAGATATGTCACTTTTATTATATAATTTTAAAAAGTTAAATAAGCAGCAGTGGGTTGATTTAATTAAAGTTCACTAATTCATTCATCGTATGCATCTAGCATCCTTATTAAACATGGTAAACGGACAAAATGGACACGGACAAAATGGCCATGGCCATTTTAGCCTAGGAGAAAATGGTAATTTTGACCCGGAATCATTAAATATACGCTTAGCTTAAATTATTTCTCTGTGTATGTCAGATCCTGGATATAAAGTTTGCAGTGGAAAGCTTTCTGTGTTTAAAAAAACCCGTATCCTAGAAACTGAGCTATTTTTGTTGATCACCGGATCAATCCGGTACAGTTGATGAAAACAGCCTGATTATAACCCAGTAAACGATATTTGAAAGTACACTAACTTCCAGAAAAGTGTTATTGCGGTATCTGTTCAAAACATATTTATAGTCTAATTAATCTTAATAATTGGATCTACAAAATTGCGCGCGTGTGTGTTGATGTTGCGTTATGATTGTATGCAAACTTCGCCAAAATTGAAGATACAGTCATCTTAGTTATTCGATTTTATTTTCAATATTTCAATTGTAGGCAACAAATTGTTGTAACAGTTAATAAAATATAGAATTAATAAATATACGAATAATTTGAATAAATATGTAACGAAATATCTCAGCAATTCAATATGATATTGCATCATAATCAACAAAAAATAAGTTTACAACAAGTTCAATCACCGTGTTAACACATCTTCTGTTTACAATCCAGTAAATGGTTTAGTTTTTATTTACTGGACCCATGCAGTTATAAACACAAGGAAGATATTTTCTAGTTATTTGATGACTGTTTAAGAAGTAAGCATCAGAAGAAAACCGAAGCATAATTTAAGAGATTATGAAAGCATGCGGTTTGTCCTATAAACGGATCAAAGCCAAGCTCGTGCTTGGTGATCAACGCATCAGGACAAGTTGTAAACTTTAGAAATTAGAAAACAAGTATGGTATTATGGTATTAGGGTTAAGGGTTAGTGTTAGGGATTAGGGTAGGGGTTTGAAATAATGCTTAAAAGTTATACAATCATTAATCTTAATCAATTAAATTTAGTGTTAACTCTAACCTTAATCCAAATGCTTAAATCTAACCCTAACCTAAACCGAACTATAATTCTAGATATCGGCAACCCGAACTATGTATAACCTGAATCAACCCTAATCAAACCATAATCTTAACATTAATTTTAAGAGAAAATTGCTGTAATTCTACTAGTATGAAAAATATGTATAAAAATAGATATAAAAACAGCTGAAGTAAATAACAATATAAATCAATAAATAAATTAAATAATTTAATTCAGTTATTGTGATATATTGCTATAGATAAACATTTGTTAATGTCGCGATGGTGTTAAAACAACAAATTTAATATGATAATATACCTGGATTTGTTACTTAATAATAAATAATGTCATTATTAATCTTTTAACTATAATAATAATTATAAATTTAGTGAAATATTTTGACTCATCTGATTTAAAATTAAAATAATATTACATCTGCTGTATAAATTATGGATCAATATAATTCCAAACTGCGACTACAAATTCAATCTCGCTTCAGTTATTATTAGATATTTTATATTGCCATAAAATTTCATTTGGTTTCTTTTACTTTCGTAGCAGATTAGATCTAGACAGTTTAATAAGTAGCCTATCGAAGCTTGTGTTAGATTTTAATTTAAATAAATTCGATGATAATATAAATAATCATAAAATGTTATTCGAAGTAATAATATTTAATTAGAATTGTTTGTGAAAATGAGTCAAAATAAGAAAATGTTGAGTGGTGCAAGTCGAATATTTCACTGACGGGGGGAGAGGGATGAATCCACTTGCAGCATCTTCAATTTTTCTCCTAATGAAACTATTAAATCTACATTTTCTCAATCAGTCAATAAATCAATCAATGAGTAAAATTTAAACTAATATAATAAATTAATTAACTAATTAGTATATTTTCACAATAAAAAGTATCTCGCAATTATAATACCTTAGTTATTAAAGAAGATAATGTTTTTAAACTTTTAAAACTTTTAAAAGTTTATGTAGAGGGCACCGTCCCTATAAAAATGCGCCCTTACAGTTACTGTAATCCTCGTAAAATCATACAATTATACCCACTATTGTTAAAATAATTAAGCCATTATTCTTCATATTCTTTTGAACCAACCTCGTATTAAAACACAACAACATCATTAATTAATTTTGTTATAATAATCTAGAGCGAATTGTTAATTTATCATTCTGTGTGCAGAGGCGACAGACGTACGACAAACTTCATCAAATTGTAGAATTTGAATCGAGATCAGAAGGTAAATATGTATTTTGTTAGGGTATGATATGTAAATGTTTGAAATTATATACAACTAAAGCGGAAAAAATAATTTACAGTGTTTAATATTGCTTATTACTAATTACCAATTATTTTAGGTAATTAGGCTTCAGCTAATTAACAAAGATAATATATTGATAATTAACAAAGATAATATTCTTGGCACTCCTATCCATATTTCGGGAGTAGATGATGCCTTGAAGGATAAGATTGAAACCCTGAAGCTTGCAGTA
>JAQIXG010001602.1:0-21161 GCA_034700105.1 Oconnorella tubifera
ATGCGTAGAATTGTTGCAAACTGGATGGTCGAGGTAAGAAGTGGTTTTTGTTATGAGTAGCGATTCGTAGGATATTGTAACAAAGTAATATTAGTGACTGAATTGAAATTATTGACTGCTGTGTCTGCGTTGAGTAATTTCGAACAATAACTTACTGTCATCAAGATGCTATCAAATTTTTGAAGGAATTTAATCAGAATAAATTGCAATGTGTGTGCAAGCCTTAAGATATGCTCAGTATAGTTTGCATAATTTAGTATTTTTAGTTGACAGGATTTTTTTAGTTAAAATATCGATTGATAGTAAGAACGAAGAGTGTTGCAAAATACAGAATAATCTGCCAGATAATGTGATACGTCTTTATCGACTCCTTATAATTGCCCGAATTAAAATTTCTTCCAAAAATTAAGTCGTAAATAAATAAAGTCAATTTGGACCATGATGACGTCTTTATCTCAATTATTATTTTGTGGCGGAATTGCTTCGATGCATAAATCGATACTAAATAATTCGAATTTATTACTTTCAATTATATAGATGACATTTAAAATACAATAAACTACTTGAACCAATTTCCTGTTGTAATACTAAAAAAATCGAAATATAATAATGATAAATTCAGACTTGAATAAACCTGAAATAAGAACACTTTTAGTAATATGTTTATTGCCTTGCAAGTGTTTCTGTGAATATGAAAAAGTAGACTTCATCATAAAGACTTCATTATAGAGCTTCGTATCTCGTCAGTACAATTTGATCGGTTACTCCGGCAAGTCCATGGTATTGAAATATTGTGTAGTCCTATTGATATTCAATTGATATATTCTTGATATTCTATTGATATTTGAAATTGATTAGAAAATCAGTAAGATGAGAAAAATTTACGAAAAAGTATCATTAAGAATCTGCATCAATTTGATAAAAACTTTATTCCACAATTGCCAGTAACAAATTAAAATAGTATTTATACGATTATGACGAAAATTCATGAAAAAATCGTCCACGTTAAATGTGGACGGTTTTTCCATTTATTAAAAAAAAAAAAACTAAATTTGAGTCTCTTTTTTCCGAAAATGTTTCATAGTACTAAAGATATGTTATATCCCCCCACTCCTGATTTTCTCGTGAGATAATACTAGTTGCGAAATACTCCAGACGGAGACTTTGTATTGGAGCTCTGCTATTACCAGATTCTAAAAGCTTAACATCTTGTCTTTAACAGTCTGTCCAATATAACTAACATAAACTGAACTATAATTATACAGTGTTCAGAGACAAAGGTTAAAGTGTCTTAGTTCACAGCGTGTTTCGCTAGCATGTGATTCCAAATGCTGTAAACAAAGCACCTGTCTAAATAAAATTACAGGTCTCCCAAGTTTTAAAGTTCACTTGTATGGATTCTGCAAAAGTTTAATAATATAATTGCTACAATTTTAATTGTAATATATGAAATCTGTAGAGCTTTAATGTAATTAATTTTATATTGCAATTGGAAAACATAATTATTACTAAATAAAATTATTGTAATGAATTCCAGCTCATTCGACAAAGTATAACTTTAATTACGGCATAATTTATCAACAATTTCATTTTAAGAGCACGTTTATCCTGCAAAAAATATATTACATTATTATTGGCTATCGAAAACTAAATCAGGTCGAGTGTCGGATAAAACAACCTATATACCGCCTGGAGAAGATTTCTTAGTTTTGAAGAACAAGAAAGAAGGATGTAAATATTTGTGATCGAATTCCCCTGCAGCTACAAATCTTTAATATGACATTACCTCGCCCCACTTGTGTCTCAATGACACTCATTAATGATTGTACAAATAAACCTGACCCCAATCTTTGACTTTCGCGATAGAAACACTGACCTTTGAGGTCAAAGGGTTCATGCAGTATACTCGAATAATTGTCGTGACCTATCAATAAGGGTTGGACATTCTGAGGAAGTGGACTGGAGGCTTCAGAGAAGGGAGGGTTAACATCGAGTTGTTGTTATTCAATATCACCTAAATATTTCGCTAAGTTTAATGTAATTTTTAAAATTTATGATTTGGGATAATATAAAATATCTGATTTAAAATTCAAGTAATTATAATTAATGTATTAAAGAGCTTCCTTCATAATAATGAAGTAGAATCAATATTATTATATTCAACTTGCTATTGCTATGTTTATAATATTTTTAACTATATTATATATTGAAGCTGCGAATAAAAACATTACAAATTCAAATATTATCTACTAACTTTTATGACTTATGATTTGTATCATACGATGTCAATAGTTTCCAAATTGATAAATACTTTTGGTGCCCTATTTGTTACAATGAGTAATGCCTAAAAAATTTAAAATATTTCTACATGCACTTTCTTAAAATATTTAAATTACCTAGAGTCTGTCCCATAATATACTCATCAAACTTCTGTAACGATGTAATCACGATGCGATAATCTTACAATAATAGAAAATCTTCGTTTAAAAGAAACGCATTAACCGATACAGGCGGCTTTGCATTGAACGTTAAGCCAGCTGCTTTATAAATATGACAAGAGAATTAAAATTCTAATTCCCACACTATCAAATAGGAAACTGGCGAAGATTTTATTGAACAATTAAAGTTCTTTAGAGTTAACTCATGCAAGGAATGTTTGATATGACAAAACGATTCATTTTTACAATAGAACATTTGTTTTGAAGATAATATTTAGAGTTGTAATGTAGTATTTAAAAAAGAGAAGACGGGTATACAATAAATTCCATGGTGATCCTAATATAACAGAGACGATCGTTAAACTTCAGCTGGTTGTTGTATACTTTATGTCAGCATTTTTGCGCTTTAATTTTCAATTTATAATCGTTTACTGAAAGATGGTTAAAAACAGTATAATGCTTTAAGTCGAGTTTTGCGACACTCTTTTACAGTGGCAGACTGGAAAAAGATTAACTGAAGCATCGTTACAATATAACAAACCAAAACTGAACCCAATAATTCTCTTAGATTTTACAGATTTTCAAAAAAAATCTTATTATTTCGTGTTAACGTTTAAATATTCAAAAATAGTACTAGAGAAGAGATATTAATTTTGAATGGGCAGACTGTGAACATACACTGTGAAATCTTTACATTGTTTAATTTGTCAGGCTAGCTAATTAAACCATTACTTTGTACCCATTGATCCATCAACATTTAACTGTATCTGTCATATGATTAGCAATATTAAACCTTATAATATCAATAAAAACTTCATATCATTCGCTTAATAAGAGATGAATACTAATTTAATAGTTAATTAATGTTTAAAATAGATATTCTGCTTCAAAAATTCATGTAAAATCTTGATACATTACAATATTACTTAACATTGTTGTTTTGCTTATCAATAGTAGGCCAATGTACATATGTCATATACATGTATAAAATATGTAAAAGTCATAAACAAGCAATTGCCAATTACTTTATATAACAACGCTTGTGATGCTAGTGTTATACTTTACTAAAGGTTTGCGACGAGCAACAATGTCATGAAGATGTTCTCGTCACCGCTCTCAACTACCTCGATAGAGGTCTCACCCAGATCGTCCCAGTCAAGAGATCACAACTACAACTCATAGGCGCTGTCTGCATGTTCATCGCGTCAAAGTTTAAAGATTCTTCTCCAATCACAGCTCAACATCTCGTCATGTATACGGACTGGTCCATTACCTCAAATCAACTACTGGTAATGTTACTTAATACAACAATATGTAGATTGTAGATTGTAGCTGAGGCGCCACTAATTTGTATTTTTTGATGGGTGAAGAGGCGTGAATTAAATTCAAAAGCTCAGCGATCTTTTTTAGTCATTTCAAAAATTATAATATTGCCAAAGTGGAAATCTATCTTGTCACAAACCAAGCACAAGTTTTAGTAAGCCAGAAAGAAACTCTCCAAAAATGAATTTTTGTCTCTCTCAAAATATCAAAAGTTAATGTCCCTTCCCTACTCAATACATTACTGATATTGTCACTTTGGATACATAACAATATTGACACATTTCTCACTGTAAAACTAATTTTAATTGTTTAATACCTAAATTAACTGCAGACCTAACCTAATTCTCTGTGAACGAAGAAAAATCACACTAAATTATTATTTTAAACTCAATGAGTCTAATAATACTCCAGACAAAATATGAGATTAATTCAAGCTGTGAGAATTATATAGCTACGTTAATATTATTCACAGCGAGAGAGTTGACTACATTTGGTATTAAATTATGAATACACTTTTGATCCTTAAATTAGTTTCATGAGACTGCAGAGTTATGAGTGCAGTTATATTCACTAGTTGACATTGCATAATAAGTTAATAACCATGTAGGTCTTGTTATTTTTAAAATCGCATTCCAACATTGATAGAAGCAATTAAAATAACTGTGCATTCGAGTAGACTACCTGTCAGTCTTCATTTTATATTACGTCTCTCTTTCAATCAGTGTGGAAAAAGTTAACGGGGAGAGAGAAAGAGAAAAAATCAACCTTGAATGAAGATGCAAAATAAATAAACGAATTTAGAAAATGCAAGAAAAAATATTAGCAAAGACAGAAAGCCTCAAGAGAGAGTGCAATGGACTGACTCGAAACTCTTATTTGAATTGTCTAGTACATAATAATATCTGGAAAATGTAATAAAAATTGATCTATAATGTGATGATACACCCAGAATTAATTTCTAATATCTATAAAAGTATTACAATTAATTTTGGAATTACAGTCAATGAATTTTATGATTGCAGTCCGTCTAACAATTATGATAAAAAAAATTGGACTGAATGTTGCCTAAAGACGCCAGTGAAGTTTTTCAGCGTGCAAAAATGTCTTGATAGTTTACATAACTGTCATGATAAATTACCATAGACAGAAATATATAATAGACGCGAAATAGACCTAACATTACGTTTGAGTTAAAAATGATAACACTCGTTTACAGTAACGTTTAAATGTCGCGATTTTACTGAAATATTATAAGACATCATTGAGCAATTGATGATATCTTATGTTGTGATCGTTTGTTTCCAATTTCATATTTCTATCGTATCTTGTCATATATTTTTTAAACATGTGTCGAAGAGTTGTGTACATAGTACATTGTTATAATATATTTTAATATGTTTTCTTAGTTTATTGCTAAGTATGTGTTTGCATTATTTTCCTATAATGTATACTTATAAAATATTCCAAAGCATGTTATTTTCTTGTGTCATTTTTCCAGACTATATTTCCATAATGCAATATGTATTTTCATAAATAATACATATCATGCAATTTTTGTAAAAGTTTTGCATGCAAGATTATAATCATACAATGTAGACTGCAGTGTTCGCTAATACATATATTTTCATCATGAGTTCTCTTCATTAAGGAGTGGGAGTTGGTTGTACTGCAAGCTTTGAAGTGGGAGCTGTCATGTGCTGGACCTTATGACTTTCTTGATCAGTTGCTCTTTCGACTAGATCTACCTCAACTAAACGACAATATTAGGATAGATTTACGGAGACATGCCGCTACACTTATTGTTATGTGCGCCGTAGGTTAGTTCTTTTTTTTCTTATAGAATTTACTAAACTAAATTTTTTGGTTAATAATACATTTTTGTTATACAAAATGCTGATATCTTGTAGTTAATTTGTCTAAATAATGATGCAAATTTTTATTGTAATTTTTACATTTTGCTATGCAGTCTCTGCATATACATGTTTTTATTTTCAACTTATTGTGAGACATTAAATAGCCTAATGTATTATATCCCTTAATTCTTATCAAATTGGTTCAGTAAAATGCATAAAACATTATAAATTTACATTTAAAACTGTTAATTTCTTCTAAATCCAGCTACTTTTTCACAGCAACACGTTTTATCACTGTCCTGTGTTCTTTTAAAATTAATAGATTGTCTGATATATAGCAGTCACTGTAATGTATCTGCATGGGTGTCCAGCACATTGAACACCCATGTAGATAAATGGGTATCCCTGTTATTTTTCTATTAAATTCTAAAATGTACGATTAGATTCAATCTGTTACTTTGTTTGCAAGAAAGATTTTCTTTCACGCTGCATTCAGTGCAGGATTGTGATAATGGGCCACATGCGGAAATCATTTTGTTTTCAAAACCGCTCACTTTTCTTTATTAAAATATGTGACAGTTTATCAGTTACTGTTGAAGACACTAAATGCAAACGTTATCATAATGTATGGGCAGTCGTTGATTGTAAAATGTTTCAACTTAGGTTTTACTGTTTTCCCACCCCCTGTGCATTGTAATTTTTCCACATTTACAAAATTTGATAAATATTTGCAATATGAGCGTTTTAGCGGCTTAGTAATCTATCACACACCATTGAATATTGAAATATTCAATTCGAATATTTTCGAATTGAAAATATTCGAGGAATGAGAGTACTTTTTTGTTATGGTCGTCAGGAGAAGAGTTGTATCGTCGTCGAAAATGGTCGTCAGGAGAAGAGTTGTATTTATGCCAATTTAACTGAAAATATATAAAACAGTAATTTCAGAGAAAACAATGAAAACAAAATTTACATTAATTCAAATTTCACAATTGCAAATATCGTAATTACAAAATAATATCATTTTTATATTCATTTATAACATTTTATAGTAAATATTTAGCTGTATTTTCATCACCCCCCCCCCCCGCCAGGAGTAGAATTGTAGTTTGTAGGTATAAAAAATACTCAATCTAAGTTAAGGAGAAGTAATAGCTTCACACTCCTCCCCCTATGCATCCTTAATCCGCTGCTACTCCTAATCTTGTCTAGGCCAACTTAAATTTTTATTCATTGAATAATTTATTATTGTCATGATATCAATGAAACTTTAAGCATGTCGGATCCTTAGTAGGCCTTCCTTTATGCCTACTATCAATCTACTCTTAATCTTAGTTTCTACTTGAAATATTCAAGCACTTCAAGATTATCATTATTGTTATAAATTACAATATTTCTTTACACAGAGGTTATTAATATCATCTTTATTATTATTGCACTCAAAATGAAGCACTTTTATGACGATGGGAAGTTATAAAATTATTAATTTGCTATATTAATTAATATAATTCAATAGATTTAATCCAAGTTAGAATTATAACTGATGTGAAATCTGCAATTTGCATATATCTATTTGCAGATGCTATCATTTAATGTTGCATTGTTTTGTAATTGCTTTGAAGTGTTTATTCCATATTATCTATAAGCAAAACAAATAAAATACTAGAACATAATGAAATTAATTAATTAAATTTATGTTTAATTTTGATAGAGCCTACAAGTATTAACTTATTTACATATTATAAATATGTCAATAAATTTCTGTTTTAATGAGTTCGATAAAGTATAATCCAACATATCATACTGCTAAATCGTTAATCTATATATACATTTAAATAATAAATAAGGTATATAAGTAACATATAAATAATAAATAGAGAGTATAATATAATATAAAGATGAGACCGACCGACATTCCAAGCTTTCTTTCTCAATTCTCTTACAACTAGCCGTGATCGCAAATTAATAATTATATAACTATTTGTCAGCATTGCCAGAAATAAATCCAATCTCATCCAAAAAATGTCAATATATTTTATAAACTACGATAATTTTATTATTCTTAAACGATTAACTAGATAATGTCAAACTTCATTAAATCATGTTAAAGCTGCATTTTTTTAAAGTTATTTTATTAGCTATTCTCTCCCGTGGTTTATTTGGAAAATAAAATTATAATTGAGATAATTTTGAGATTTACATTCAGTTTAAGTAGACACAATATGATAAATTTTAATATGTTTTCGCATTCATAATTTCACATAGCACGTTTTAATTCTTGACAGAAATAATAATTTAACAAATGAGTATAAAATAGAGTAAACTCTCAATGAGCCAGTGTTCTCAGCTAAAAGTAAAATATTTTCTGTTTTAAAATATGAATATTTCTATCAACAATTTCACCTTTTTTTCTTACATTTCCAGAGCCAACCTTTTCCGTCTGTCCTCCGTCTCTCATTTCGTCAGCATGTCTGTGCGCAGCTGCCAGCGGGCTGATGTCAGCGGGCTGGTGCAAAAAGGTTAAACTGCATAGACTGCTACACAAATTTACTGCCATTGATGAGGTAGTTTGTTTTGACTTTATTGAATATAAATTCTATTTATCGATTTTGATAAGCTTTTAATAATAAGCAAAATTGTAACATTAAATTAAAATTGTGTAGGTTTAAAATTGAATTTTATTGAACAAGCTGTGGTTTCGATCTCTGTTTGAAAGAAATTCTTATCATTTTCTGAACTTGATCCATATATCAGAAAACCATCTTTAGCCTCTTGTAATATAGAAACTTTGAACTCCAGTTTCTGAGTGTGTATCTTTTCTGCATTGTAAAATTTTAAATCTGCGATTATTTCATCGAACATGTAACACGTATTTCGTCTGAATCGAATATTTTCATATCTGCTTTTGCTATTTGTTGACTATTAAAGCTTCATGTAGTTCTTAAAAACTGTATATTTCATCAAAAATTATCAACTTAATACTTTTTGAATGACTAAGCTCTTATAGGCGCTTGCAGACTTTTTCGCGCCTGCAAAACTCTACAACGTGTCGTTCATTATTCAACAATTATTCTCATTTCATTCACACTTTTTTCTGTGCTTTCATAACTTTCGGCGCCATTCACAGAAAAAACTCTGCGTCACGTGTTCAATCATAGCGCGCCTAAAATTGAGCCAGACAGGATATAGCCATCAAACTGAAGTATGTTTGAGTATGGGCTCAAGTTATAAGTTCTGTCAATTCAGCGAGCCGCCTTTATTTACTAAAGAATTTATTATCGTTGATAACTTGATATTCGGGCCATCGATGAGAAATGTATGAATTTACTGGCAAAAAATGTGTCTCGACTGCGAAAATATGCTGCACATAGTTTTTTTATTTTTATATTCTTCTGATGTTTGCACGTTAATATTATGTTAGTAACTGCTAAGCCCAGTTTTGCGAAAGCGAGAATAGTTCTAGTTTTGCTTTTATTCATGAAGTCTGAGTTCTTATTATAATATAGATTTCATGATCTTTAAGTCACTGTAATATGATAGATGATAAATCTACTAACATATGTTCGTTATATTACACACTTATAATATGTAATATACAAATATTTCATTATTTAGCATATTTTTTCCGACATTTGCTTTACTCAATTGATAAATAGAGTATTTGATTGTAATTGATAAAGTTATGCTCATAGTAAAAAAGTATGTAAAATTATTATTATTCAGTCATTAACTATCTAGTGTACTGCTTGCGGCGATCAGACAAACAGTTTTTAAATGTCATTATTTTTAAAATGATTACTAACAATTAACATTAAGTAATTTTTTTCATTACATTTGGAACGCATTCATAATTAATAAAACCAGGATGTTTTTTCATCATTATGCAGCAGGCCTATATTACGTATTCATTAGTTTATTTGAATAATTACTTCTTGTCTATGCAAAAAGAATATGTGCGTTATTACCACATTTACTCCAAGTGCATAATATAATTCTCGAGTTTGTTTTAATTTAGACTACATGTGTTTTAAGATGAAGATAATAGTTATTAATTACTTTGTCATTTTTAACGTTGATTGCCTACAAGCGGGAAGAATATTTAGATCCTTTTTCCAAAAAGGACTCATAATTACATCAAAATGGTTTAGTTGATAATGCAAATCATGCAGGTTTACATCCTTCTTAACTGTCACATTCTGTTTACTGAGCTTCAACGATGTGTTGCCATTAAACCAAAAATTAGCTTAATTTTGTTAAAAACAACAACCTGGTGCTAATAAATGATAACACTGTCAATTTACTAACGATTGATTTAGCTTGAAAAATCTATTTCTTATAACTTATATTAAGGTTTATAATGTAGGCCTTAATGTGTAATTGCATTTTTATTCTGTCTTAACAACTTTTTCACGAAACCTGTTATTTATTTCATTTTATACTATCTTGCATAATATATAATTTTATTCTTCAAGTTTCTGAATAACAGCTAAATCGCATTCGCAACTATTTCTTTTCTAAAAAATTTCTTGTCGCGGATCGTATATCAAATTCTCGCTCGTCACATAAAACATTTAAACTCGCGGCTCATATCAAAGATCCATTCAATCAGTTCGCGAATCTGTTTTGACATTTAGGGATAGAAGCTCCCGCCCGTCCCGACATGGTACCCGGTAGAGCCAGTGTAGTTGTCGGCGAGACCTCCCATTTACATCGAAGCAAGGAATTCGCATAAAGACGAGATACCGTTATGTTTATTAATCTTTCAAACGAGATCGTCCAACAAAGAAGCATACCCCGAGGCTGTGTATAACGGAATGTATTGTGATCCTAAATGAAAGGTGAACATGGATATCGCGATCAATTTCGATCTCTCATAAATTGAACGATTTTAAAACGTAGTAAAGTTTTAAAGAACACGCAAGTGTAAAATATCTGGGCTGATAAATCGACTGAAATGAAGATCTTCTGATAGTTTTAAGAATTTAAAACCAGGTCGTTTCTTTTAACGTCTCGCCCAGATTGAATTTCAGCAAACGCTTTGATGCATCGTTATGCACAAGCTGACTTTCTAGTGCTGGTTTTCTTGATGTTATGTTAAATCATGATTAATTATAAGCTGGCTGTCGTATCGCTTACACAATTACAAGGATTAACTGATTTACAATCGTGAATTTAATAACTAATGATATCTGCGAACACGAGGGAGATTGAGTTTATGATTGTATCTTTTGGCTGACTGCTATTTGCTCTGATAAGATCACGCCTGTAGAGCAGCGATAACCTAAATGTCATTGACCGCGCACCCAATTACAGACTGGCTAATACTGTCACGTTGTCGATATAGGTCATCATGATCATCAGGAGTAAATCAGTTGTGGTCTGCTCTACAGTCTTTTCGTTCTCATCAATCATTTTGTTCTATGCTTTATAATATAATATGGACATCTTCCATTTGACGTTTAAATTGAAACAGAACTTTATGATGAGATATTTTTTTCTTTCATTGTATACAAAATCTTGTGTTGATCTAAATCTCAATGAATTATTGTGTTTTCTGTCTTATCAGTACCAATTAAAAAACGTGGTGATTAACAAATTAACTGTGATAGAATCTATTGTAAATATATCGTTTGTATTCTCACAATTTTATGTTAAAAAGTGTTGATCGCGACATTCAAACTGAATCTATTACAATGAAACTGATATTGTTTCTGTTCTTTTATAATCTAGCCAATCTGATGCCATTGTGATTTTTCATTGAGAATTTTACACATTTCCAAGCACGGTGGCAGAAATGTTAATTGCTTGTTCTTGCAGCGTAATTGAGATTAATTTTATATTTGGCATGTAACTCTTGGTTAGACATGTTTTCAGCCAAAAAATCTCTGATGTAAGGACTAATCCTATAATTAGATGCAAGATGAATTCGTTTAAAAAAGTTGACAAATATCTCAACATATTATCTTTCGCTTCTATTTCATCATGCTCAAGCTATTCTCGGTATTTACTGTAATCTAATGCCTGAAAGAAATACTAAAGAACAAAGAATGTCTGTTTTTGCAGGAAGCGTGGGAGGTTTATCGTTTTTATGGGACAACTGACAATTTTAAGTAATCTGTTTTGACTTTTTTTATAATGGTCTGATTTATTAATTGTTAAGCACTGCTTGTAATAGGTTGAGTAATTTTATCCGATTTTTTAAAAATGGGTATGTGATATTGAAAGTTGTTCGATGAAAACAAGATTTTTGTTTATCATAGCATAGATTTGTCATATATCTATATATTTATTGATTTGCATACTTACTTATATGGCTTCAGAATTTGGCAATTTGCTAAACTTCTTGCATGTTTAATTGGCTTAAGGCTTAAGTTTTTAAAGTTTATTAGCGAATTGGTTGGAACGTCTGGCTTGGACTCGACAAGTTCTGGTTCTATTCCCTTGAAAGCTCATCATTTTGTAACCTACTGCACCATTTAGTAAGGTACTTAAATTGACCAATTTGTCTGTTATTACTTTCATGTGGCTTAATTGTTTATGCATTTATTATTTTTTTCTAATCTGGGCCTACGATGTGTTTTACAAAAGATGATAAATATAAATATCTCGATCTTGACAAACTGTGAAATATCATTTTCAGTTTTTTATATACTGTCAATGATTCATCTGAGTAATACAGCGAGCGTGTGAAAATGAATCTAGTTTAATAATGACAATAATGTCGGCAAACAGAACATGGTCTATAAAAATGAAAAGCATTCCAACACAGTATATCTTAACTCACTTGTAAAGTACCATATCAAATTTTTATTAGGACTGTTATTTGTCGTGTTAAAGTTATTTAGTTATGCTTATAAATTTACTGAATATAAACTGCAATAATAACTTATTTTAAAGATTTTTATGAAATTCTATTATAGGTATCCATGTTTCTATATATTGCTTAAGTTCGATATATTATAAGTTCGAAACTGTGTAACATTTTATATAATTCATGCTACTTTTTAATGCCAGCCTTAAATTGAAACACTTTTAAAAAACTTTTTCTATGCTGTACATTATAGGTTTAGAGCCTATATAATCATACGATTATATAGGCTTTGAATCGAATATATCACACTAACAATTTTACTTGCTTGCACATTACAATTCCATAATCGATTTCGTGCAGTAAATACTGCAAATCTAAATATAGCTGGTCTAAACATAGATATTACATTTTAGGATTATTGCCGGATTATGAATTACAAGTTAATTTACAACTAATCTAAACCTAACTCTAAACTATACATTTTACTTAAAAAAATATTTTACACCAGCTGTGTTATAATTATATACTCTCGCAAGATATCAGATATTATAGAATTGAATTATGCTGCCTGATAGCTAGACGACTTACTATACAGTCTAATTTGCAATATCACGAAATTACAAGAAGTCTATCGAAAGATTTCAAACATACATTGCATAACTAGGCCCACGTCGTTGCGTTATACATGTTCATCCACTGTTCATGCATCGTTTTCTTATAGAATATTTGAGTCTAGACAGATTTATTATGTAACTCAGCTTGTGTTCTGACAAAGTAAAGTTGAAGAGTTTATTTTTCTTCACAAACGTCTCGCCCGAAGCCATTGTACACAATTTGGAAGTAAAATTGCAAAAAGATAGAAAATGTTTAAAAACGGTTATTAGTCGTTTGTTAGATAATATCAACTAGAATCAAATTTATTTCAAAAATTGATTTTTTTATCCAGTTTCGCCCGATCCGCAAAATCCAATTTCTTGTTTGAATACTCGCAGTTTCAGCATGTCTAGGAATAGTTTTTCTAAAAATAGTAATTGAAATCTACTGTCTATTAATATCGTTATGGTTACAGTTATGGCTAGGATTATAATGGTTATCCTTAAGAATGCAGTTTAAATAGTTTTGAGCTAATTTTAGACCTGCTATATTTAGAAACTTTGCCAATTCAATTAGAGAATGAATATGAACCCGGTTCTGATGACTGAATGTGTAAGCCATCTTTCATCTGCCTCTTTCTGCCGTTCTTTCAACTAATAACTCACTTAATTACTTTAATTTTAATATAATTTATTTCAATATTTAACTCATCTGATAGCTTTCGTTTTTAGTACAATGCAAAACAATTTAATGAAGATCTGAAACAGCACGCAAATATCTCTCACGCTTTCAATATAGTTTAACTTTGACTAAAAACGCCTACCGGATGTGTCGGTTGTATGTATATCTGTAAATATTATGCAGATCGAAGTTGTGTGTATGTTGTTTAAATAGTTGTTAACACAATTATCTCGAGCTTTGACTAAATTTAACTCACTTAACTCACATAATAGCAATTAAGTTATTATGTGGGTGGATATCGCAAGTTAAGCAACATTACAATTATAACTATGTTGCGTTTTGTTGTACAGCTTCCTTAATTTAATAATCTTATCTTAGTTTCTAAATTAATGATATAATAGACTGTTTAACCTCATTATATTGATCTAATAGTTAGTTTTCACGATTCTCACCATTTCAGTGTCTGTCTTGTAATCATTTAATGTGAAACAATAAATCGTATTATGTGATTTATCTAAAATTTAAAACAATTAAAATGTAAGTTAATTTTTGTGAGTTCAGCACTTGCTGTAGTTTACGAAATGACGACAGTTGTTTGCGCATACACATCAGCATTGGAGAGTGACATGGGGACGGTAAACTGCGGTAATACCGCGGTAATGGGAAGTACTCCTCACGGTAATACCGCCGTAATGGGGTCAGGGGTAGCGGTAATACCGCGATAATGGGGTCAGAGGTCGCGGTAATACCGCGGTAATGGGGACTATAGATAATAGCGCTTGATTTTAAGTCACAGAAGTAGAAATGATTGAAGTGAATGGCATAGCAGCATGCAATTGAATGACTCAATAGGCTCATTTAGATGCTATTACATATTTTAAACCGTTGTACATCAAACATTTCTTGTAGTTATAGTCTTCCTTAGGTTTTTTAGTTAATTTAAAATTTGGAAGTATAAATTTACATTTTATTTTTATATTCTGCGGGGATAGGGTGGGGATGGGGAGAGAGTCTGCGGGGATGGGGTGGGGATGGGGACAAACTAACAAATGCAGGGTGGGGATGGGGACGAGATCCTGTCCATGTCCCATGTCACTCTTTAATCAGCATAATATGATGTATTATGCGATGTTAAACTGGTGAAATGCTAGACGATAAAAATTGTGAAATTCTATACATTAAATATAAAATAAAGTAAATATGAATATTACAACGTAATAAACGATTGTATTATCATTTTAACTCTTTTTCGATCATTTTAATTGGCAGTAAAGCAACTACACATCTTGTAACAACTTATTGTGCGTAACCTTCGTTCATTCTTCAGTTAAAGTTACAAGAAAATTATTGCTTGACACGATTTCTAATTCAATCCAGTTTAACTACATATAGGTTTTATTTCTTTATAAATATAATAGCTTAATTTCTCTGATATATGCGTTGAAGCCGTGAATGAATATGATCACATGCCTGATCTCGTGTTAATTAACTTTAAATAATTCTTTTTGCTTTAATCCCGTGAGATCATTGCTATCGTCTGTCGCTCCTCATTATTGTGAAATATTTCAGACCAACAGCAAATCTGTAGTGGCTTCTGTTAATGTTACTGGGAACTGGCTTATTAGCAAATTTCTAGCTCGAATTCAAAATCATAAATTTTTAGTATTATTATATATAGACTAATGATTAAATAATCATTTTGTTTGACCAAATCTGAAATTGTAGAAAAACTTGCATTTTAATCTGTGATTTTATTATGTCATTATAGTATACAGTCTGCTAGGCAGATGTTCTTAGTCCGTTTTCTTTTGGTTTAAGGGACAGTGTAATTTTTATGAGCCCGCTCTGTATTCAGTTGTTATTCTCGGAGACAAGTGTTCCGCGTTGTGCAAGTTTTAACTTCATTTAATTAGAATTTAAATGGATTCAGTGTAGGCGACAGGCAGTTGACTAAATACAGGACCACTCTCGTTGAAAAAGTGGTTGCGTTTGACAGTTCAATAGCAAAAAAGTAAAACATCCTTTCTGACAAGCCGTGCACTGAATTCATGAGAGTGCAGCTACTCTCGCACAATAAATCAAATAATATTTGCTAAGTTTAGTTGGTCGAAGTCAGATGGCGCAGCGTGTAATTTTTATGATTAAAAGTTAAGACATTTTTATGTTGCGCAGACATTTCTGAATTAGGGTTAAGTTAAAATGCGTTTTAATTTCTTTATATGTTTTGGCTATTTTCATTTTTTGTGTGCTTTTTTTCTTTTCCGTGCATTTCATTACATTATATTGGATGGATGGTGTTCACTCTTGGACGTAATGATCTTTTAAATACGGTGCACTGTTGTCTTGAAAAGCAAAAAATTAATTAATTAATAGACAGAATTTAACTTTTTGCTGTTTAATATAATCGTAATTAAATGGTAAATATGGCGTTGAATGCACAATATTCAGTATTGCATAGGTTTTGGTATTATATTGCATATTTTGTCATTTTGCTATCATACGTTTCTATCGCATTTAAATTTAATCCATTCACTACGTAAATACCCTAAAATCTGTCTTTTAATTATAACAGGAATCGCTACGTTTACATCAAGAACAAATAGAAGAACTAGTGAAGAAGAACATAAGTAATATAGAAACAAGAGAGTCCTCTGATGGTGAGGAACACTCAGTAGAAAAATCTTCTCAGCGTCAACCGTCCACTCCTGTAGACATCTTAGAAATTCAGCCTTTATTGTGATGTGTACAAAGCGTTCCAACATTCAGCGACCAGCTGAAACACTGGTGGGGCTATTTTACAAATACATTGTTGACCAGTTGCGCTTTTAATCACATTATTGCATCTTGCAGTGCGATTGTTTGAGCCTTAAATTGGATTATGAAATGTGTCAACTAAGCTTAATCCTAGGATACTAAATTTTGTTGTACAACTGGTGATGTGTGCTAACGCGTAGTAAGTCGCAAAGACCGTCAAAGGCAGGTAGGCCTACTAGCCTAAGATGGCTCATACGTTCAAAGCCTAGTCTGAAGTTCCTTTGAGAAATATTTTAACGCAATGATCATCAAAATAACAAAATACTTATACAAATAAATAACATTTCGTTAGAAATATTTATGTATCAAAACACTTCAGACTAGTTTTTTTGCGGTATCTCTACACAGGGTTGGAAAAGAGTCAGAATTTTGATGTAAATAAGATAAAATTTGCCAAATATCTGCAAGAAAACGTCAATCCAGTTCTTGCGTGGCTTATTGGCATAAGATTTTTTCAAGGAGTAGCAGTTCATCTCGAGTAACATCTGAGCTGTTGTGAATTAAAATCGTTGCTTTATTTTTAGTCTTATTTAGTTTCTGGAATAATTTATAAATGACTGAAAGATTTCGCTACCTGATTTCTGTGATGATAAAGTGGTAGATCTAAAATATTATCGTTTTAAGAAACTATTAATTTGTACTAATTGAATCATTAATTTTAATGTATTGTTGTCGTGGTTAAAATATTGTGATGAGAACGCAGTTGATATATAGTGTAATACCTCATGTGTAATTGTTTATCTCTATGATTTATTTTTGAAATATTTTGATTTGCAGGATTTCTAAGAGAGCGTGTACTTCTATTATAATAATCCTAAATTCAAAATTGTGTATAATATTTTATTATATTCTGACATATATTATGTAGTAATAGAATATTACGATGTTGTATTAATTTTCATGTGAATTTTTGGATATCTTACTATTATTATAATTACAATTATTACTGCTCCTAAGTTATTATTATTAATATAATATTGTTCATTAAATCTTGATCAAGCGCTCTAATTGCTTTGGATTTAGTTATCAATAAATTACTTTCTTTCATTACTAATCTTTCATTTTACTATAATATCTTTTCGTCATCTTATGATGACGTTAATTATAATCAGTCTTGCTCTAGAAGCATTATCATAATTTACAAACTTGGTACATCTTTAATTCATAATTCATTTTTATAATTCAGTTTTGGACTTGTAAATGTAATATCTTTCTTTTTTTCAGTCAATAAATTGATTTACTCGGCAATTTTTCATCATGATGTTGTTCTATTAATTTGCCAGATCTCTATATTATTAGCAGAATAACGTTTGAATTGCTCTCTTAAAACATCAGTTTATCACTGATACATTGCGCTTGAGGCTGTAATACATTTGCATGCTTAGGGTGAGTGATCAATGTGCTAATATTTTAATTAATATATAAATATTTTGAATATTTAACATAAAGTTATATGCATGAAAATAAAGTATAATTTATCTGTGATTCATTATTATATTAAATTGTAATCAGATTCAATCAATGTTATATATATTTATTCGTAATATATCTTTATTACAAAATAATAATAATTTAATTTATGAATGTTTGTACTGATTATAGAATGCTAGAAGGCTTGAATCATTTAATCAGAATTTATCTCAATTAATCATCTGTAATCAGAATTTAAATTGTTTTTAAATTGTTAATGTATTAATGTTAAGAAAATATTTTTAAGAAATTGATGTTTTTAATCAATTGTTGAAATTTTTATGTATAATAATTGTTAATGATATCTTATTCAATTATTAGTTGATTAGGTCTAATTAAATATTTTGTTTATTTTCAATGCTGATTTTAATTATCATGTCTAATTGATGTCAACTACCTTAATTGTTCACGTTATTACCTAGTATATTATGATTATACGCTATGATTTTTGCTTTTTTTCTTATTTCGGTAAATTTAATTGACAATGAATACTGTGTATGTATTTACATGTGATATTAGCACTATTTTTGTGAAATAAATATATATTTTTATATTTTACTTGTTTGTTATAGTTAATGACAATATATAAAGGTTTTTGTGACAAATATGCTGAAAAAATTAGATTAATATTTCCAATAGCATATCTATAAGCGATTGAGATGATTTTGTTATTGTATTCATAACATATTGTATTATTTCACCGATGTATTCAAACACAAAATTTTGTTTGAACCACAGAATCTTCAAACACGTGTGAAGCATGTTAATTGTAATTTATTATAAATGGGTCATATTTTAAAATAAATTTAAAATCATAAAAATTTGAACTTGTTGTAATAGAGTACCGGTATTTACCGTAAAGCATATATTTAAGCCCATCTTTACAAAAATGAATAGATCTATTTCTTTGCAATCAATTTGAAAAAAAATGCTGCACAGTATTTTTACCTCTTCATGATATATGACAAGTTTATTATACGATATATGACCAGAAACATCTATAATAAATGTTACTCAGTATAGAAAAGTTTATTGCAATGTATTCAATTGTATTCAACTAATTAAATGTAGTACTTTAATCACAAGCATATCCAAGTATTTGTTTTTTATTAATGGTTATTAAAAGTGATTTTAAAGGTGTTAATTAGTGCATAACGGGTTGATTTTGCAATAGAATCATGATAGGCATTAATATATTAATCAAGACTTTGTATTGCATGTTAGTTAACCGTGTATCTGAACGATAACCGTATTGTCATTTCGGTAATTGATTAGAAGTCATTTTGGTAAAGTTATCTTATATTAAATTGCCGAATAATGATAAAATCTAAATCTGTGATATTTGGGCGTTTTTGTTGTACGTCTTAGTGATTTTTTTCTCGCTTACAATCGTCATTGCACATATATTATTATATGCTAATCGTTTTAAGTCTTTAATTATTTTCAGTTGAATGTTATATTATAGTATGCTATAGTTGTTAACCATTGTAATTTGCGCGTTCAGTGTCTTTAAAAAGTTTATAATTCTTCTAAACTAGAATCATCACTATTTAAAAACGTGTGAGCAGTTCTCTACGTTTCCGAAATTTTTTTTTTTTAATAAATAAGAGTACCGATGTACTAATTTCTGACAGTAATTTTCATTCAGAATTTTGTTGCATTTTTTAAAATGTGTGTGATTTAAATTCAGCTTCACTTGAATATAATACAGTTCAGCTGTTCAGAACAATATTACAGAGTGGCATGCAATTTACGATTTAAAAAGATCATCAACAGTTTGTGGTATTTCTTTTGAATATCGTCTTACTGCTGTAAAAGTTTACTCGTCAACGTTTTATTTGTTTATAATAATTGACAGTGAAGAAAAAGTTCTGATTAAAACTTCCAGTTGTCACTGATGTGCGATCGTGTACTCTATGTTTAATCTGTAATCATTTTAAGATTCTAGGTTTAAATTCGCTTGAGATAAGAAATGTGTAATTGTGTTCATTTTATTCAGTGTATTACTATCTACATATTACTATTTTATTCTATTATTCTAATAATGATCTTTATTATAAAATAGAGAATTATTTTAACGTTAGAAGTGCTTTCGTAGTTAAACTAGTTTGGTTATAATAATTATTATTTGTCTGCGCGCGAACATGTCATCATTATATTATTGTGTATTTTCGGATTGTATAAGTAATTATAAATATACACTTGTTTAATGATTGCAAATGTTCCGACTTTGGTTCCTTTATAACAAAATACAAGATTTTAATACAGATATAGGTTTATTTTTTTGCAAATTTTCATGTCTATTAAGAGGGCTTATTACTTATTCACTTTTTCGTACAATTACTTTTATCTTCTGTTACTTAAACTTACAAGAAATGCAATTTTTCAAATTAAAATATTCAAAAAACTAAATGTACTGATTCAGTCGTTTATATTATCTGTGACAGAAGCGGATTTTGAATTTCAGCACAGTGAAACGGATTGCAAAAATGTTTCCTATATTTTTCAATTTTTTATTAAACTATTCAGCGCCGTAAGGCCCGTAACCTAGGGGAATTACAATCCTAACCCCCTCCTTCTATCGCCTTGTTGGTAAAAATATCATGTTTTGAAGTATAACAGATTTTAAGCGAATGTTAAATTCCCTCTCCCCTTATGATAATTACGTAAAAAAATTATATGGAGCCAATAATGAGCGCGATACCTAAAAAATGTTCATCACCTAACTTTTGATAGAAACCCCCTCAGCCATTTTTAAAACATTATTGAGCGAGAACAATTATAGAAAAAATAAAACAATTTCATCGTGAAACTTCTGTATCATTTTAATAGCATTATTATTTGAAAATTATTCTGACGACCTCCACATTTCCGACTAACTTCTCTGAATACGACATTTTTGTGAATGAAATTAAGTGATTAAAAAATGTTATTCTATTGTACACCCTTAGTGTGACGATTTTGCCGGAACTAAAATTTATAACCAGTATAAAATAGGGTTTAACCATTTAACCCTGTAATGTAGTAGTAAATACCGTAATAGTATTTACAAATATTGATTAAAAATACCTTTTCGCTTTAATTTATAAAATAATTAGGATCCCGGAGTGTTTTTAATATAATTACTGATATATTCAGCCATTTGGTATTAGAACAGGACTTTTAATTAAATTAATA
>JAQIXG010001603.1:0-21155 GCA_034700105.1 Oconnorella tubifera
TATATGTACATATATATATATGTATGTATATAAGAATTATAGGAGCACAGCATCAATTCAGTACTCAATGAAGCTGCAATGCAATAATAATTTCTTGTGAAAGAAAGCATTAATTAATATTGCTAAATACATCAAATATGGCGTTCAAATTAAGATTCATTCAACCCAAAGGTTCATGGGCGTCCGCAGGGGGGGGGGCATATTCCCCCTGGAATATGCCTGTATATAATATTTCATGTATAAAAAAGTATTTTTGCTCATATTTCACATTATGTTTGACCAGAGTTAATCTCTTTCTCTGTGCTAAATTTGCTACTATTATGGATCAAAAGAATAACTTAAGAATAATCTACTTGTGAGATTCGTTCAAGAATCAAGAAGAATTCTATTTTTATTTTTGGTTAAGGAATAAAGGTAAATCTCCTTCTTATTTTCGCTCTCAATCAGGTTTTAAATTTAGCATAACTGCCTGTCGCCATACTTAGTGCAACATTTATAAACGATTGTTAGAATATTACTCTTTAATAGACTCTGCATGCGATAGTATAATTCAGGATATCGATAAGCAAATTTTAATTTTGAAAACTGGTAATTTATTGTTTACATTTTTGCCCCCCCCCCCTGAACAAATTTCTGCGGACGCCCATGCAAAGGTTATATTATTCTATTTATCAATTTTATTTTGTGACACGTATATGTCATGTCAAAATATATGTCGATTTTTTCGTTACAACTAACAAACTGCTAAAATGTAAATATAAAGCAAGGACCATAAGCTCTAAGTAACAAAATGTTATGAGTACAAACTATGGAACAAATATTATAAGGACATAATTCTGCACAAAATAAACAAAATTATATTATTAAATGGCATCTTTAAATAAAAGTTTAAATAATCGCTTTACATAAAAACACAATAAACAGAACACATCATTATAAATTTATGCTTAAATAGGATTGCAATTCATGCGTATTTCTAATTATCACTGTGATAGAATTTCAAGAAGACTTAAAAAGCACAGTCTAGAAGAAGCGACGAGCGCTAGTGTACTCATGCGCTGAGTTGCAGTGACAAGTGAAGACAGCTATGGCGCCATGTTGTCTGTGTGCTGTTATTAGACATCGCAGATAGAGCAACAACACTAATCATTATTAGTTGTACGACAGACGATGTCACAATGTACTTGGACATGCATCTAGAACACACCTTTATCTTTTCTGGAGCATCCGGACTCCTTCTGTCATTCATTATTTTTCACTATAAACCAAAATAAATATATTAATACACCCACGTTAACATTAAGGTGATATTGGATGTGATGCAGAAGCAATTCTTGCATATTTTGCAGTGAAAATCTATTATTGATATATCATTATTAACAGTTTCCATGTCATCTGGAAAATATTTTTTATTAGACATCCATCGATCAGTAAATTTAATTTATCAATGTACTCATTACATATTTACTAAACAAATGTATGGTACATTTCTATGTAAGGCTACAGTAAGCCTATAATATGTTCAGTTAAGAAAAATTGAACAGTAATTAGGCAATAGTCTTTTAAATCACTATTGCTATACGTTGAAACATAAATAATTATGGTATAAAATCGTGTCATGGGATCAAAGTTTATATCCATCTCCTCTTCATTCTAGCTGACTGTGTCTCCAGCAACACCCCCGTCCCCCCGTCCTTCGTTAATCTTGTCTTTAAGGCAAAATTCCGACAGAGCTTTAAAATTAATTAAAAAATGGATACATATAATGAATTTTGTAATAAAACACTTTAGAATGAGTTTAGAAGCCAATATATTTAAGAAATTTAATGAAAAACATATATTAGAAAAATATTCCTCAAGGTAAACTCGGTAATAACGCGGTAACAATCCGCATGTTTTACTCTCTAATATTATACCGTAGTATATATAATGTGCAAAAATATTAAAAGCTTTGTATATACTAATAAATACAAATATATACTTAGTATGATTGTATGTATCTAATGTATAAAATACAATAATATATAATATGTAGCATTGCGAAAGATCCAACGTTTAGCTTCATGTCGTAAACACATCAGAAATTGTAAGCTCAAAAGAATACTGTCAACTGAAGAGAAGCTTGATAATTGCTTGATGACATAAAGTACTCAGCATTAGAGAGACGCGACTGACAGTAGTAATTTGTAACAAGATTAAGTGACCGACGCTTCACCGGTACCTCAGGGATATGAAGGAAATAACACTGCAGATGAAAGTTAAGCGCTTTGAATAATTAAAGATTTAGTTTTATGATCTTCTACCAGATTGTGTAGTATTAGATAATACGAAGGTGTAGTTTATAGCAATATGCCTAATAGTCTCTAAACTGTGAGACATTTACTGTATGCCATCAACTTTCATAATTAGAATTTATCAAAAGAAATAAAAGAATAATAAATTGAATAGATATCTCAAAATAATTTGCTTGGATTCACAATGTAAAGAAATTGGGTTTTTTATATTTACTAGATACATAATATTTTTAACCTATTTTAATGCATATGTTTTACACATGAATTTAATTAATATTGAATGTTTATCGCGAATCTACTATGTCAATTTTATGTCAAAGAGTTTAGCAATTATTTAATTACAAAATAAGTTGATTTTGCAAAATGTATGAAATTTTCTAATGTAATACTTATACTAGTTAAGTTTCAGGCGTTTCGTAAAGTAAAAACTGAGTGATGTGCTTGCTAGATGGCTTGCCCATCTATACGTTCTTTTTATCATATTTATAAACGATATTTGTGATGCAGTAAACAACCAGAGTACTGTCAAACTTTTTTGCTGATGATATCAAAAATTATTCTAAAGTGAGTAGCATTTCTGATAGTGCTTGCTTTCAAAAGACTTTAATCGAAATTACAAATTGGGCAAAAGATTGGCAACTACCTATTTCTTCTAATAAATGTAATGTTATAAGAATTTCTAATAAAAAACAGTGAAAATGTTAACCTAAGTTTAGATGGTCACTCTCTAGACAATATGAAAGAAAAAGATCTCGGGGTGATTTTTAACAGTAATCTAAATTTTTTAAATCACATTTCAAGTGTAGTTGCTAAAGCTAAACAGCGTATTTATCTTTTATTTCAAAGTTTTTCAACCTTTGAGGTCCGATAATTTTGGTCCGTGTTCATAAAACTTATGTACTTCCAATTCTTGATTACTGCTCACAAGTATGGTCTCCTCAACAATATCAGAAAATTTCTCGTATTGAATCTGTACAAAGAACTTTTACAAAAAAACTAACTGGTTTTAAATATTTATCTTATGTTGAAAGGCTTAGAAAAGCTGATTTAATTGCCCTAGAACTTAGGCGTCTACATGCTGATCTTGTTTTACGTTATAAAATATTGGGCGGTATTACAGTCATCAGTCATGTTGAAAGGTTTTTTGTACTGCAAGCACCAAGTCGTACCAGAGGGCACAACTGGCGACTTAAAGTATCTACCCCAGGACTTGCCACTAAATTACATTTTTATGCTCATAGAACAGCAAATATCTGGAATCAACTAAATTCTGAAACAGTAAATGCTGATTCACCATAAATTCATATAAATTTTAAAAATTGCTATCTAAAACTGATTTATGTGAATTTCTAAAAATCAATATTAACGGTTTATCGTGTGATGAATAATCTGTAAAAGTTTGACTTTTTAAATTTATAAAATAGTTATCATTCTATATTTAGTATTGTTGACATTGAATTATTTATAGTCAATTGGTTGTTTTATTACTTAAAGTTATATTGTAGCTATCATCCAAGTTTGCATTTTTATTTTTATTTTCCAATATGTTGAAAGTCACTTATCTCTCTGTATAAACTGTCTATCTATATAATGAGACTTTTTACAATTTATTAACTTTAATCTACCAGTGTAACATATTATTTGCACTCCCCAGAAATTTGCACTCCCCAGCATTATTTAACGTTAAATAAACACTCCCCTAGTCATTATTTAACGTTAAATAACCACTCTCATCAGACAAAACCCTAACCCTAACCTAACCCTAATCTATTATTAAATAAGTTATATAGTGAATAATTTAAAAATCCTATTTTTAAATTAAATAAACGTTGCATTTGACTAATAATAGTGAATTATTGTGGAGTGTTTATTTAACGTTAAAGGATGACTGGGGGAGTGCTTATTGTACGTGTAATTTTGACTGGGGAGTGCATATTTCGGGGAGTGGAAATTTGACGCTATACCGGCACTTAACTTAATATAGTTTGTATTCATTTGATAAACTGTATTATTTTTAGGATTCACATTTTTTGCCCCTTATGGGCCTGTGGTACTCCTTTTTTCACATTGACTTTACATTATGTTTATGACATAGCTGTATTAATGTTTATGTTTGTGAAAATAAATAAATAAATAAATACTTAGTGAGCAATATTGTCACTAAATTGACTTTTATTATTAATGAATATAAAGAAAACTATTATAAAATTAATCCTTAGGCCTATGATATTTTTCAGTTGATTACATGAAGACAACCAGCAGTCACCTGAATATAACTGAAAGACTCGGATAAAGCGATCTGCATTATTGATGAACTCGATGTAACACGTTGTCAACTTTAGAATAATAGTCGATATCTTTTGTATTTTAAAAAATTAAGTTAGAACTACTATTATTTCTTTGGTTTTCTCTCTGGACCGCTTATTTGTTTTATCAAATAATATTAATTAAAGATTCTCATTAAATCAGAATATTTAATTTGTTAAGCTTTACGTTCGTTAATTAAGCGTGATGTTAAGTTAATTTATATATAATATTATAGCTGTATAATTTTCGTTTCAACAATGAAGTAGCTTATCGTGAGTGATAGAATCTTTATCCAGTACTTCGCGGATTAGTACACTCTCAAAAAGATCGCCAGAATATATTTGTAAAAAATTACAATTTCTAGACAATTTAGAATATAGTATACAGACTTAATAAATCGCGGAGATTTTATGACTGGGGTATTACAAACGAAATTATTGACTCATAAAATATTCTGAATATTTCAAGAAATCTTCAAAAAACAATGATTATAAGATTGTCAACCGAAGAATATATTTCACAATCATTAGTCAGTTTAAGCATAATTGCATTGTTTACTTTGAATTATAAATAACAATACAATTAACGTGAACTGTTATACCAATCAAATTTAAACTTTATTGCAATAAGTTATCTTAATAATCCCAGATAATGACTGTAGTGGGTTGGATATGGCATCTAGATATTCTCTCATTCTTTAAATAAAATTAGAATTTGGATGTAATTATTTAAAAAAGATGTTCTGTTTATGACATCGCGATTCAGCTTATTTAGATAGGCTTCTGTATTTATTTATAGCATTTTGAATTAATACTAAATGCGGCAATGCCTGCAATGTACAGCATAACTAACTCAACGCGTATACAAGACTTTCTAAACTATAGTGTTTTTTATCTAGCTTGCTGCTTATATGCACTAAATCTCTTAATTGGAAATTGTTTATCAGTAATTAAAAATAAACCAAGTCACCGATTCAGAGAAATAAAGATTCGTGTTTTATTCAAATTCTCTTAAATGGTGATTTTTCTGATAAACAAAACGTTGTGAAAATGCTGCTAAGGAAAGGAATATGCCATGAATTACTCATGTTTGGTTTAATATATTGTTGTGGTTGTACACTCTTGAAATCATGGTATTATTTATACAGAATTGAAATAATATAAATAAATAAAAAAAGTAGTATACAGTTCAAATTAAGATACTATAATTTTGACATAATTTCTTATAAAATTCATAAATAACCTTGCAACAAATATGAAATACTTTTCATAAAACATGATTCAAATAAAAATAAGAAATCCATGTACCTGAATCTCATATATATATATATATATAAATATAAATCATCGTATAACTCTTTTGACAGAATTAATCAGCAAAGTTCCTCATTAATTGAATCAATTAGATCTACGCTGTAGGCAAGAATCACTATGTCATAAAAACAATGCAGCCTCGTGATTACATTATTGATAGTTTTTCTCTCCACTATTTCTCAAAATTATCATCACGCGCGTGCAGGTAAAAAACTGAAAGAAGCATTATCATAGAAGGCGACAACTATTGGACAAAAGTCTAGACGTGGTTACATCACTGAGCACGCTGCATGAACCGTGCCTGTCAGATTATGACTCAAATTTATAGACATAGACCATGACTTCTCATGTTTTCATTTTTTTGGAAGGTTCTGGTATACATCGGTGTTTCCGCTCGAGGCATGTTTGTTTTATGAAAACGAGAAGACATTTATAACTGACAAAAAACTGAGAGTAATAACCGCCATGTCAATATTTGTTCATTACGCAAGAGTCTACAGTATAGGGAGCGACGTCCATATGATATACAATCATGAATTCATCGATCACATCACAGCTATAATTACGGACCTCTGCAGAGCTATAGAATTTGTTTGTTGTCAAAGACTGTCTTCTATCATGAATTAGAAATAATGATTAGCGATCGTTTACTCCAAAATAGCCTGATCTCATTAGATCTTTGTTTTCAATGAACAACATTGATAATATAGACCCCTGTCTACTATGCAAGGCAACTACTGGCCTATTATCGCTTGCTACTCTTGTTTCGGTATTAATTCACTGATCAAGGAAGACTAAAAAATATTGGAAAATTTTCAAAGACGGACAGACATTAAGACGAAGAACAAATCGCAAACAGTTGTAGAGATCGTCGTAGCTGCAATATTACTTAAATCCTATCAAATAAAGCTGATTTTAAATGCACACTCAAATCAAAAGCCCGGGTAAGGTCTCATTTTGCAGAAAATTTGAGAAAGCGCGAATAATAGGTTTCGTCGTCGTATAACAGAAGCGCCTTCCGAAAAGCATTTAAAAGTCGGAACATACTATAATCCCCGACTCATATATATGTCAGGCTAACGACAGTCAGGAGATTGCCTGGCTATAAATAACACCGTTCTCAGGAGACCAGATAAATAGTAATCGTTGTATAATTACTGTCCGGTGTCCATCAATTTATTTTCTTATTTATTTCTACACATTAACAAGAATAATTAGCTTTTGAATATATAGTGTTAATATAAATGTTTAAATACTGTTGCATTTAACGATTTAATGGCTTTTTCAATGATGTTAAGAAGGGTTAATATAAACATTATATTAAAGTCATACCATAGTATTACTATATTGAACAATTAATTGCAATTAATTTATCACTATATAATATTAGTAATAACTGCAATTATTTTATCAATATGACGGGTTATTGCGCACGAATATATTATTTTTGCACCGCATAGTATAGGCCTACTTGACTGCCAGTAAAAGTTCTATAAAGCGTACGACTCAAATTATCTCTTCTAGAATCGAGACAACTGTTTTATTCACTTTCTAAATCTTGTAATTAACGTGTGCAAAAAAAATTTAGCCTAAAATAATATTCACAGTGTTTATTCCTAAACTTTGCAATGTAAGCCACTATGTTGTCAAAAGTAATGACTAGTGTAGTGAAAACAAAGAATCTATTGGATAATGTACTTTCACAGTGTACTGAAATATCAAGAATGATTTGAAATAAATTTAATTGTATATAAAAACCACATTGCTAATGACACTCAAGTCCTCATGTAATTAAAGGTTCAATTTAAATTAACAAATATTTCATTCGTATCTAATAGACAATTTGTCTGTTCAACGCTTCAAATGGTAAGTATTTGTCCAGGCCAATTAATGACTCAATGCTAACATAAGCATGTCATAGATATACAATTTGTATGTTGTAAATGGTTACTTATTGTTACTTAATGTAACTAAACCTTTGTACATAACCCTCACTATTTAGCTTAAAAATAAAGCAAGAAAACTGAAGAGCGAAATAGTCAGAATAATAAGACAGAGAAAGAAGCGAGACAGGAACACGATACGAGAGAGAGAAAGATCTCAAGAGATACGAAGACAGACGAGGAGATAGAAAATTGCCAAGGGAATTAAAAAGGAAAAAAGAAACACTACACGGACATGTCAATACATAGAAACACAGGCTGACGTAGAAACATGCATATCAAGACGCGGACATAGCAGGGGGGAGACAAAACACACAACAGGAGATGGAGAGATAAAATAAGCGACATAATTTTTTTTATAGAAGTATGCTATTCAGAATGTAGTTTAATACATAGTTTTGAAGTCTTGGCAATTAACAATTAAATTTAAGTAAAAATTAAAGTAAAATTGTAAAGCCTCTACGTTCAGAAATTACAAAATTATCTATATTTACACCGTTCCATTGAAATTCTTAATATTATTACAACTATTAATAAATATAGTAAACTAATCCAACATTATGAATACATCGCACAGTTTAACAATTATGTAACATTAATTTGAATCATATAATCCGTATTATTAAGAGCTGGCCTACAATTTTGCTTGGGCCTTAATAGAAAATAATTATAACAGCATTTTTATAACATGATATATTCTAAGACCGATAACGTTATACACTTTACATTGAGTTAACCATCGTGTGACGATGTGAACGACTGATAAGTACTAGTAATTAGAACAAAAGAAGTTGAAAGTGGAAATTGCTCGATGAGTCAATCGAATGAACACGCGAATGAAACACCATCAAACAAAGACATTTGGTATAAACACAGAAATATAAAACATTAATGGCTAGTGTGGCGCCAAGATGTCAATTTGCTAACAGCAATCCATACGCTATAATAAAACGGTTAAATCAATGAAAGAATTCAGCATCACACGACAGATCGAATTATCGGCCCACAAAGCAGAAACAATGCAATAATGTAGATTGTAAACACACATTAAAGCTTCAATAGACCCACTACACTAATATCAATTTATGAATGGCTATTATGATAATACAACTAATAAAAATACGAAAACCATTTGCAGGCCCAAATTCATTCAGTTTATATTGTATTGAATTAAATGTCAAAGAATTAATGGAAGAAGTTATTCGCACTAAACGTATATTAAATCATATCTTTTAGCGTGTAAATTCATTCGAAAATTGTTCATTTTCGATGTTTGAGTATAATAATACGATTAATATTATTAGTGTCTGTAATAATCATTGATTATTCAAAGAGTTTTAAGCTAAAGAAAATGCAATAGTCTACTGTAAAGATATAGCCTACTTTAGAATTTCATATTACATTTTTTATATTCAGTGGCGTAGCAAAGCGAGATAGTAGTGGTTATAAACCCCCCCACCCACAATTGTGGTTTAAAGGAATTTTTGTCATGTTAAAGATATGAGTTTAGTGGTGAAATTCCCTCCCCCCCCTTGTGACGATGTAATGCAATTTTATGCATTGGATCAAAGTACTTAGAGATCAAATATATGCAATCGGAGAACAAAATAATGATAACCAAAAACGTCATAGCTGAAATTTTTATTGAAGGAACCCGAGAGACAATCTGCAGCAGTAATATAATGATGTAATTTGCAGCATGTTGATAAGATATGACTTGTTATATTACTGTTACATGTTGAGTAAATAATACTGAAGTGTTGAGATAATGGCTTCAAAATGCGAGTCATAAATCTATTCATGATGTATTATGGCCGATTGCATTTCACTATCAAACATTTCTTATTCTTCATTTACAATGCAATGTATTTACTGAACTAGACAATTTTTTATAGAAAATATATGATAGTATAGCCAATTATGGTATATTATGATATACTATTTAAGGTTACTCAATATTAAACGATATTTAATATTTTAATCTAGAACAGTAAACAATTTATAAATGCGTTAAACTTAATTTATGATCCATATTTATTTAGGTTTTTCTATTTGGTTTGCACTTCAAATTCAAGCAAATCTAGAAGCGAAATAACTTGAAACAATTACCGGATTAGAAGCTGATCCGTCTTCAACTGGCAAATCCTTCGGTCGATCCGCCATTGAATGATTTTTCACAATTAGAAATGATATAGAAACATTTGATTCTCAATTTCCACCGAGAAGCTAAAACTTTGATACATTAAGTTGACGAAAATCGCGCAGAATTTTTACCGAAAGTAACAAAAGGTCGTAAATAAAATCTGCGCGTTGTCAGCAGCCATTACGATCAGTGATCTGCAACTAATTACTACTGTCGTCGTCAAATATTGTTGCCTCTGCGACTAGACACCATAAATCATCGCCGAAGCCTATTTCACGTTAGTCATCGAGCCATTAACTGATTTAAGGAAAATGAAAAAAGAACAGTTTGTTTGAATTAAGCTGCTGAAATAGCAATTAGATTAGATTTAAAACTTAAATAACGTTAACTTTGAATTAGTTACAATAAGAATTTTACTTATAACCGCTGACAGCTTTCCGATGTATTGACATAAATTTTATACTAAACACAGTTAATTTGTTTAACAATTTAGTACATTTGATAACAAATATTACCTTCAGTATAATTAATTTAACTTTTATAAAATATGCACTTTTAAGTTAAATAAAGATCAGTGATTCTCAGAGGATAAATATATTATAATTGTATTTATTCCATTAATAAATAATTAGAATATAATTATTTAAAGTCCAGTATTACCAAATAAAGTAGTTAGGCTATTAATAAAATCAACACCTACAGTTTTGAAGTATAAAAAATTAATTAGCTTTTTTATCTGTTAAGGAAACATAAAATTAAATCTCTGTTAGATCAACTTTTGAATCCACATTATTCGCTAAACTATAAAGTTAATTAATATAATATTATGCAAAACTTTGTAAAATATGACGCGACATCTGGTCAAGCATCAAGTTACCCTCAAGATCTGATGATAGTCAAACAGTCAAAGGCAAACTACACGTGCAAACAGATGGAGAGACGAATGTCTGACGAGGAGCGCACACTTCTCAGTGCACACAAGAGGTGGCGCTAATTGAAGGCTGTCTGTCTCACTGAGCCGTTTTTTAGCTGATCTCTGCTACGCAGGCAGCTGCGACTGCTGTCCATGGAAAATCTAGAATTTAGCGTTTCTACTTGCCAAGTAATAAAACTTTATTCGGTAAATTTGTACTTATTCTCCAGTAAGTATTCACTAGGATACTATGACAGGTAGTTATATTATGAATAAAAATGCCAACAAAATAAAAATAATGGAGTAAAATATTTGTATGTTAAGTTATGATATTCATAATAATTTATAACACCATTTAAGAATAATCAAAAAGCATATTCTTGTAATTTGTAAAAATGTAAAATTTAAATTAAATATATAATAATTATATAATTATCTGTCTTGATTTGAGTATGCAAATGCATTGATTAAACATAAATTAAAAAAGAAATGTCATAAATCATCACAACATTATTTGTTTGAACTTGGAGATTATAAGCCGTTCTATATATTCATTATGCAGTAGGTTGCCACAAGCTTTTAAAAACTCATCCATCATCTGCCATCCGTCTAAAATATCAGGTAAATTAAGCAGATTAAAGGAAACACATTCTCGATCAATGCCGCATCTTGCTGCCACTCAACGCAGCTGTCTGGCTCCTGCAGCTACGCACTATTGACCAAGCGACGAGCCGAGCAAAGATTGGCAGACGCAGAGCAACGAGCAGAAAGGTACGAGAAACGTGTCCGTTCATATAGAATGAGACAAGTTTGTACACTAGAGTCTGATTCAGATCAACTGCCAGTTGCAGGATGGTTTTGCTGATCGACTCTAAGTGATAGATTCATCAAGTTATGTGCGATCCGTTCAACTCTGATAAACTACGTAATGCTTGAGAGTTTTAATTTTCAAGGTGCACAATTTCGATTTAACAAATTTCTGAAAAGTGTGTAATAAAAGTATTATAATAGTAGTAATAATATTATTTTTTGTCATTGGATCTGCTTTTAATCTCCTTTACTTTTATCAACACGTCGCATTTCGGTAAAAAATTATGTAGGAAGTTAACTTTAAGGCTTGCATATAAAATATGTTAAATAAAATAATATAGCATAAGCTATATAATATAATTAAGCTATCTCTATAATGAATAAACAAATTTATTTATCCATAAATTCGTATTATATTTGTTATAGTGATTAGAATTTTATATTATAATTACTGCATTAAATTTAATACAATATTTTAAAATCTATTTACGTAATTTTATATCAAAAAGTAATTTTATTGCGCTTTACTGCTACTGTAAAATGATTTCTGTATGATCCTATTATAATTTCAATATATGATATAGCGAAATCTTATCCGAAGGTTAAGAATTCTAAGTCAAGCAGCGAAAGGCACGTCCACTAACAACTCGGCTATTCATAGAGCAAATATTGGCGCAGAATTGAACCACTGAGGCAGGATTTGTCAACGTGACATTGAAAGTCTCTGCATTGAAGAAGCAATTATCGAGAAATGAATGCGAACTGAGAAGCTGGCAAAAAAAATCTAGAATTTCATTTCGATGCGTCTCACGAGTCAATAGTGTGCGAAAAATTCTTCAAGAAAACAAAATCATTTTTCAGGCTTGCTGGCGATTCATATTTATCGAACTAATAAAATTGAAAATGAGAATTTTTGAATAATGAATGTACTATTTTTCAAAATACAAATAATTGTTAACATTAATTAAATGAAATTATTTTTAATATTGATTAAAGAATGTATATAGATAGCTTTACCTCACATATTATAATAATAATTAACAGATTTTTGAATAAAAGTCAGTTGAATAATTTAATCAAGGTTCAGTAGATCAATTACATTTGTGTCAACAAACGTTGTTAAATATCAAGAATAATAAATTATTTAATCTCAGCCAAAAATTTAGAATGATACAAATGATAGTACATTTTAATACAATTATAATATATTGAACATTAAAAAAGAAATAAAACGAGCCTGTGAAATATTTGAATTTACAATGCAAAACTGGCCTTGGCAGCATCGAAAATATTCCATTAAACTTCAACACAATAATTATTTTACAAAAAAACTGTCACTTTACTTAAAAAGCCTACTCGATTCTTTAATGATGTCAGAATAAATGAGATTGCGGCATCACTAAATTATAAATTAGGCTGGTATCCACCCCACTCATCAAAATAGTAACAACGATACGACGAAAATATGCAAACAGTGATTCGGAAATAATAGTAAATATTATTAACGCTCACGCCTGAACATTTAACTACAGAAAATCAAGATATTATAAAGAGTAAAAAGTCCCTGACTTGCATCAATGTAAATAAATGTGTTATTGGCGGATCTGACAGAAACCAGAAAGGGTCAACAGTTATTCTTGAAGAATCTATCATTCAAATCACAGCATGATAGTCTTCTTAATTTTTAATAACATTTGATAGTTTACTTTTCTAAATTCTATTCTTACTATACAAGTAGTTTAAACGCTTAACTTTTATCACGTTTTCCAGTATTTGCATTGTAAATACTGGAAATATTGCTAATATACCGATCCACCTGATCTTTACAGTGAATCTTCAGTGTTCCCGTCACTTCGGACTTTTAAATGTTTTTTTGCTCAGAAAATTGTTCTGAAATATCTTTTATTATTCATAAACGATCGTCTGGATTTCATGCAGCAAATTTATGCAGCAACTCCAGTAGGGCTTCAATAAAACAGCGTATATAATGTTCTGAAAATTGATTATTTAATTTATCTAATATAAAATCAGAAGTCAACACGATTCTTTGCCGATATCAAAATATTAAATATTATTTAAATTTAAGCATATTTAAATTAATACAGAGACGAGTAAAAATAAATCCGGCAGATAAGAATGTACCGACTTAATCCCAAGATCTTTATCCGGTTTTATTAGAGAAAAATTACTCATAGAATCGAAAAGCTACCTAAAACCGCTAAGTGACACTGGGATCAAAATTTAGTATACAGAAATTTGTTTGAATTTTTATAATGTCCGACACAACCAGTTCTCAGTCCTCTCAAGGTCCACTGCAATAATGTCGACTAAATCATTGAAAGCTTTCAAGTTGCCAAGAGCCAAGTATCTGTTGCTCGGCTCACGGGGATTTTATTATCTCGACTTCCAGTTACAGTGTCTCTAATCTCCAAGGAATATCGTACAAAAAACGACTACGATGCAGAAGCTGAATATCTCACTGCAGGCAAAATGTGAAAACGTGTTTGCATTTATGATGCTGTTGTAAAATGTCATGAGGTTAATTGAGAATATGGTTCATTGAATTTTGTAACACGTTAATTTCACATCTCTTAGTTATTTAATTCAACAATTGATTTATTTCGTGCATTTAATTTTATTCATATATTTCATTCAATATTTCATCCCGATTTATTGCGATTGCATCAAGATTCTTTACTATAAAATAGAGACATATACGCCAATACAAATAAATATTAATTATTATATATATTAGAGAAATGTAAGATAGTTTCTTGAAAATTCTATTCGGTAGTGCTAGGCCTACACAGTTTGAATTTTTTGTCGAAAAATTTATTTTGGAGTTACTTTTTTTTTACGTAATCACAAATGAAATCTACGAGGTACCGGCAGACTCTGAAATGTTAACATTTGATGAAAGAGTAGGACAACATAAGTGTATCTCAAAGTACGCATCAAAAATAAAATATAATGTTAGAAAAGTAGATACTGTTTTAGCATCCATCATTTGATCAATGTACTATTTCGTTCATTATAATTTACCGAAACCAGTGTATATACCATCATTCTTAATCAATTACGGGATCTGACAGGACGAGCGGAGCGGAAGACAGAACGAGAAATTATGTCAAACCCAGATTGATCAAATAACACGTCACTGACAAGACTTAGTAACAAACGGGTTGACAACTAGGACAATTTGCAAATGTAAGGCAGGAATCCACAAATTACAAAGTTGCATTACAAATTTAATGTCAGTAGTTATTATTATGTATCAAAATGACTATTGTATTTTCTTAAAGAAAGGTCAGCGTATACCAATACTGTAGAACGTTGATTTTAAAAACGGTTTATAATATTTCTCTATATACACTGTGATTAGTGTAATAATATGCAAAATATCTGACTGAATATTTTCAAATTTCGAATTTTTCGAATTTCATGTAAGAAAATTGTACTATAGGATTAACTTCTTATCTAAAAATATCCTCAAAATTACATAAAATTTAAAAAATTTAATTCAAAAGTTGTTATTAATGTTTTCAAGTAAGAAGATGAAGTAAAAACCAAAAGCTTAAAAACATTGAAAAGTGCAACAAATCATGAGCATATAACTGGTAATAATGCACAATATATCGATATGCTTTATTTTTTAAGTTTGAATGTTTCTAGAATGTTTGTATGATTTAAAAATCTTTCCTGTCTCTCGTGAAAGACAACAATTCACAAATAACGAATAATTTTTATTGTCATTAATTTAATTAATTAGCATTTTATTGGCATTATTCCATTGTTTTATATTTTTTGTTTCATTGTCGTCAAATAACTGAACTGAAATTCAGCAACGTTTTTAAAATACAGAAATAAAATGATTAATAACTTAAGAAATGACAATTAATCATTTAATTTTAATACTAATTCAAAATTAAATATAAACTAACAAATTTATAATTTATAATAACAGAAATATACAACTTGTACAATTAAGAGTAATGGCACAACCAATATCAATATTTGCTTGAGAGCATGCGCTTATTTAAACATATTTCTACAACCTATTTTTACATTTCGGTTAAAAATAAACACGCGATACAATAATCACGATAAATTGGAGGAGGATGATAAATACCTAATAGTCACCCTCCTTTGGATGTATCAGTGGTTAAGAATTAGTAATCTAAGTCAAGTATCAACGATCATTTTTATTTTCTGGCTTCCGCTTATTGTTGCATAATCATTACGCAATGTGATAAAACAGATAAGCACGCAGACACGAGCAAATGACTGATCCGCTATCCTGCCAATTTCTGTGTTATATCTACGTTATCCCAGCAACACGTGTTTCAATATCATGAAGCGCCATTATCATAAATCGTTGTCTATCGGTAGCCAGTTCTAGGCGTGTCTATGCTGCTACGCCTAGCGTTTGCTCGTATCCGCAGCATACGGTCGAGTCAGTAGAATGCGCATGCTTCAATCAGACATCAATACGGCTTGGTTCTATCAGACATTACTCATCGTCTCGATGGCTGTCTGGACCAGCACGAACTCATTACTCATCAGACGATGTCAAGATAATTCAGCAATCGTCTTAATCTGTCAGAAATATGCCACATAGGTTATGATTTGAAATAATTGATCACAAACCCGACAAAATGTGTAGAACGCAAGAGATAGTTTATTTTAATAAAAACAGAGAAATGGAGAGGGTGAGAACAAGACATGAGCAGAAGATATTTTAATAAATGTTACTGGCCGCCTATTTTAATGTAAATCTTAAATAACTAAATCTAACTTAATTGTCAGTAAAGTTGTTTCTTAATTTAGTTTACGTTGTAACGTGATGCTATCACAAGTTTACTTTATGTAAGTAGCTTAGAATTATTAAAATAATTACTGACAACATCAGTTAATTAAGTTTAGTTAAGATACAATAAGAAAGCGTCAATTTAATTATAATTATTTAAGTGAAATTTTGATAGAAAAACTCAAAAGTTGAATGAGCCAAAAATGAAATATGAAATTCATATATTCTAGGTGTTAACTTTTACATTTAAAAACTAATATGACTTAAGTATCTCATTAAAGCTTCATAAACGGTTTTAATTATACATTAGCCGTAACATTTTCAGTAAATTGCTGCTCCAACGTAATATTACAAATATTATGTAATATTTGTAATATGTTTAATATTACAAACATTACAAATATTACATAATATTTACAATATTGTTAAAATAACATTATGTGCGGCCCGCGTCATGTACAATGCGGCCCGCAAAGCCATACATTGAAGGTTCTATTTTAACTGTTAATTATATGATGAAAATAAAAACTAGAGACTAAAAATGTCATTAAGTGTTGGTATTAAGAAAAAATAGGTATGACCCAAAGTCAATTTGCATTATGATCGGCCTTGCATTAAGATCCAAAAAATAACCATGAAAACAATTGCGCCCAACCCTTGATTTAAAACAATGACTAAATTCAGTCAGCAATGAAAGACTGCGGAGTTATCAGCGAGTTCATCGATGGAGCAATACCATCGCGCAATGATAACAACTATTTCGCGAGATGAAGCGTTCTCTTACACCAATAAAACTGACATCTCAGACCTCCAAGTCCGCGAAATTTCATTGCCTTTGCACATTTCCATTCATTTTAAACTGTCGCTCAAATGCGCCACGACGAACGACTCATTTTCTATCCAAGATCTATTGACCGGTCGCCTCTCTACATTGTAGAGTTCGACTGTAATTCTGATATACATTTTGGATGGTTCCAAAAATTTGCATTTATCAGTATTCAAAGATATCTTTCTTTCCGCATGTGCGAATCGTAAGATTCAATTAAGATGGTAATGCTACCTGCAAGGAACGAGAAAATCTAAGACGTGTTATCCGTGCATTGAATTGAAAATGTATATGATCAAATTTGTTGCATGTGCTCGACATGCAAGAGTTTCATGATCTATGTATATCTTCAGCGTATTATTACCCTTACTTTTACTGTTTCTATTTTTTCTGATATTTTATAGTTACAGTTCTTATTTTTTTTTAATTGTGTGTTTTGTTGCATTAATAATATACTTGATTGAATTATTAATGATGTCATAACTTAGGTTTAATTATTGTTAACGTTAAATATATTTTCTTAATTTTGAGTTATCGTATAATAATTGCCATGTTGCCTATTTTCATTTTCTGTTCTGTTTAGTATAAAGTATAATATGAAAATAGTGTTTAATTGAAATAAATAAACTATTGTCATTATTATTTTACATGCTGTAGATTATGCATTTTAAAAATAGTTATCTTTTATATAATTTGGTATCAAAATTATGCATGAAAAGTCAGTTTTATGCAGGCGTTATGGAGTATTCGTAGTTTTACTCTATTGACAAAGTTTTTAACAAATGCTAATTATTACTAAAATATGCATAATAAGAAACTTGGCTTATCTGTATATTCCAATATATTTGAAGTATGAGTGACGTCATCAGTCATTTGAGTGCATTACCGGAAAGACTGGCGTCGAATATTATTGGAAAATTCAAATTGAAATGACATACGACATTTTATCAGCTGCATTTGGTTTGTATACAGCCATAAAACATGATCAGATAATCTAGTGCAGTATTGATCGACAGCTAGCCAGGCTAAACTCATTGATGCAGACACGGACCAAAAATAAACATTGCTTTGCCTATAGTAGAAAAAGCGTCTATAACAAGATCTCATTTCCTATCATGTCCCACCTCCTTTAGAACAGTTGCTTATATAAATTGAAATAAAATTACTTTTCAAGAGGATAATAATTTAGATACTTCAGCTAATCTCCAACAAGTGGGTTGGCGTTAGAATTAGGGTTAGGGATGGGATTAAGATTAGGTACTAATCATTTGAAACAAAATAACTTTCAGTAAGGGGCGGGGTTGGAGAAAAACAAGACCCTGCTATAAAGCTTATTACTACAGACTATAGAGGCGTTAGGAATGATACGCATGCTCCAGTGTCTAGCCAGAGACTTACGTCACGAGAAAAAGTGCAATAAGCACCATCTACAACATGTTGGTTGTAAGAAATCGTTAGCAGAAAAAAGGTTTAGGTAGCAGACTTACCAGAGTACAGAAAAATACGATAATTTTACAGTTATTGTAAATAAGCATTATAATACGCATTACGGTTATACCTTTTTAAATTTCAATATATGATATATTAACATCTTTGTCATATATGAAATTATTGATATATTAATAAAAATTCAAATTTTTCGCTACCACAATTTCTTAGGGCAAATAAGCAACTTTAAATGATGTATTTCAGCCCTTAGACTGGTTAGTAGCCACAGTAAAATTCTCTACAAATATTCTCAAATAAATGATAAAAAAAATTCAATCAAAAGCAATTTAAATACTAAACTATCTGTCCCTACATTATCATAATTATCATATTTAAAAATGGATTAGTCAATGTTTTTTCAGATATATATACCTAATTAAATTAGCCACACTGGAATTTTGAACCTGCAATTTTGAATACACAGATTTAACTCATGTACATCCAAATTGAGTAGGCCTAACTAATTTCAGCATTAATTTAATTTCACTGGACATTTCTTAACTAATAAGATAATGAACGACGAAACAATTTGATACTTGACAATTTTGGTATTAATGTAACAATGATTAAAATATCAGCGATCAATATAAAATATAATTATACATTTTTAAAGATGCTTCACGTGCTGATAAATAGTGTGCCTTAACCCTTAAATGATCGTAAGTTTATATTTATTTGTTGTATGCCACGTCATCTACAGTAAATAGCGACGAGTCTAACTATAAAAACAACGAGTCTAATTATATTAGAATGGTACTGTTATTGTGGAATTGTGTTTCATTGTAAGAGTTTTTAAGTGAAATGACGGGAAAGAATGGATTAGATTATTACCAGTTGCAGAATCTCACAATGATGCAGAGTTCCTAAGCTGAGGATTAATGTGGCAGGGAGATTGTGTCTCTGAAGATTTATTCTAAAAGTTTATTTTAAACTTATTATGCTCAGTTGTAAGCATTGCAGTGATTCCCTTTATGCGATGTCCGAATGGATACGCATACCCCAGTATGTCTACACACGCATGCTTTAAAGACTTTAACCAGTCAACAAGACATAGGGACGAGAAACAAGTCAAGATAACCGACGATAGAGCCTTCTAAATTTCGTATACACCAAAGTGCGATCGAAGGAATGTAAATGTGAGTGAAGGTTAAAGCGCAACTGATTCATAGGCCTTTGAGAGATTTTAGGATTTATCAGGAGCACAGTAAACGACGCAACTGGCTACCAAATTATACATCGCATTGCAAATATATTCCAACTGCCAGGAATTGCATTAATGCAGCCGCCGCCGGCGACATCGCCCGGTCACGAAAAGTGTCCCGTGTGCGTCGTACAACGAACAACAGCCAGCTGTGGCATAGCGACCGACGTACCGGGGAAAGAATCTTAGACGATATTTCCAAAGAACATGAGCATTCATCACATTACAGACAGGAATACGAGAATAGATACCGCAGAAGGGCGAGGGACACAAAGTAGCACATGATTCCAAATAAAAAGCATCGCGTATTCAGTGGAACGATTTTTAACGAAATACAAAAAGCTAATTTAAAGGAGAGGGGAATAGCATAGGCTTAAACCAGAAGAATCATTAATAATACATCAATTTTATCTTCAAAGATTTTAACGACGGAAATGTATTTACTAAATGATTCATAATTGCTTAAATATTTAATTGTATTATTTAACTAAATAAAATAAAAGTCGTCCTACTATTTTATTTTTTGGTAAATATTAAAGTGAACATTTTTGTCGCAAATACTTAAATAAAATGAACAAATAATTTTGAAATTAAAATTATTTTCATTTTATATGAATATTACCAAAAAACGCTGCATCAACTGTTTTCCTGCCGTATCTTGTCAATATGGAATTAGAAATTTATACTTTTTTTGTGTGTTTGCATAGTTTCTATAGTATTAAAGAATATAATATTAAAGAATATTTCAAAAAAAATAAGCTGATATAAATTGTTTACTAAACTTTACATCAAGAATGAAATTTGCACGCATGTATTGTCGCCCTCGTGCGAATAAAGCATCTCAAATATAAAACGTCGCGTTTCAGTCGCTAAAGAAAATTTCATTGACACTATAAATGTGTAACGCGATTAAACAATAAATTGACATCTTTTTAAGCCAAGAAAGTATATCCAGTTAATGATAAATTTTCATTACAAATATTTGTATACGATTTCCATTTAAAAAACATTTTATTTACTGTTTGGTTGCTTGACTCAACATATAAACATATTTTCAATATCAGATCAAGTATGCCTAGGTATTTACAGTGGCGTAGCTAGAATTTGATA
>JAQIXG010001604.1:0-21147 GCA_034700105.1 Oconnorella tubifera
GAATATAAGCTTGTTAATGAATTAACATATGCATAAGGCTTACAAGAATTAATGTTTAAAAAGCCAATGAATGAAAATTATTAAATCTCTTTATGGTCAATTGTTTAAAAATTTTTCATTTCGTTTTTATATAGGCGCATATCCTGACAATTATTTCTCTCGTATATTACAGTGTATTTTATCTCGTAAATTTAATTAGGAATGCATTTGGCAATTTGCTTCGTTAAATTTATTACAAATACTGAAAATACTATGATCCTCGCACTTAACTTTTATTTGTTTACAATTAAATTATGTAATATTTTCCATTTTTTTCAATCACCTTGCATTGTTTGTTATATTGCTGCTGTTAGCAGGAATGTAACATGTTACTTAGTGTCTTACTTACTTACTCATGCTTACTATAGTGTCTTAAAAATATAATACAGCGTTTATTTCCTTTGTATATTATTGCAGAATATTTTATCTCGTCAATTTAATTAGCAGTACATTTACTAATTTTGCATCGTTCCATTTTATCACTTATACTGTATACTATGACCCTCGCACTTAATTTTTAAAAATTGACTGAAGTGTTTTTGAACATTCTTGAAACGTAATTTATTATTTTTCAAAATATTTTTTTTGACATTGAAAGTTTCTTTGGACATTTCAGAATTTTTCCGAACTGGTGTTTGGAGTGCCTGGTCCGATTGGGGTCAGTGTTCTTTGACCTGTGGAATTGGTCAAAGAAGTAGAACAAGAATATGCAATAATCCGATCAAGCAGCGACCCAGCGCCTTTTGTAAGGGTCAATCGTTTGAGTTGACTACCTGTGAAGTTATTTGCAGAGGTAGGACTTTTGAAATATAACAGATGCAATGAAAAACGGGCATACTGTCGACTTTTAAAATATGACAGAATCTGATGTCAACGCGCATACCTTTTAAATAGGACATTTATAATTAAATACTGGCATATCACAGACTCTTAAAATATGACAGTTAACAATTGTGATGAAAATAAGGCTATGGATTATCTCTGATTTTTTTGATTTTAGAGTATCAAATATTATTAAATAATATCAAATAAAATAGCACAAAATAAAACAGCATCGAATAAAATAGATGGAAGTAAAACAGTAGCGAAATTAAAACAAGACTTGCTGTGATTCATTTAATTTTGCGTCTTATTAAATCAAACTCAATTTTTAGCCTTCATTTAATTATAATTTTCACTGTGTCACCAGTATATGAAGACAACACAACGCCTCTACTTGCAATGGACCCAGACTGTATCTGCGGCTGTACCTTAACCAAGTCTGAAGGCTTCATTCGAGCCACAAGTGGCTGCCATACAAATGCCGTCTGGAACATTTCAGTTGAACCGAATCACGTCATACGTATGCACTTCGACCGCTTCAATGTACACTCTACAAATACATTGGTTATGGTAAAAAATTGATATTTTGTAAAAAATATTCTTTTTTTAAATATTAAGTTTTTATGCTTTATCTACATGTAGAAATCGAATTGTTTAATAAAGGAAAGTGTTTTGTTTTTTCTATAAAGCGAATAAAGGCTTGAGAGAAGGGTATATCATCAAGAAGAGCAGAGAATGAGACTATAACTGTAGGCTTGGGCGAAGGGTACATCAGGAAGGAAGATTAGATTTTGAGACTTTAAACTGTTTTTCTAAAATAATAGTTTATAACGTAATAATCTAAAATAACAGTTTTTATATAATAATAGCTCGATTGACAACAATTTCTGATGAGATAATATTTTGACTGTAATGTCTTCTAATAGCATCTGATAAATGACCAATTGCCCATATGACGTGTTTTTGTTTAACTGACCATATTATTTGAACGATGTCTCAATGATGATGAATAATATTTCTCTTGATAATATCTCAGACAAAGCTGCACACTTGTTACATCATCATAAGTAAATGGTTCTAGGGCGTTTCGTCAAAGGACGATTCGTACACGGACTGTTCGTCAAGAATTATTTTTAACCCTTAACCTTAACGCTAATTTTAACCTTAACACTATACCTAACAATAAACCTAACCCTAATCCTAAACCTAACTAATAACCTTGACGAACAGTCCTTGACGAACAGTCCTTTAACGAAACGTCCACATCACAAGTAAATTATTGAGTCTCAGCTCAATAAACAATTAGTAGCAAATATATTTGTAAAACAAACAGATTCGAAATGGTGACAGATATGACTCTCAGTTGCTGGTTAAAAAGAAAGGCGGAGACCCTGTACCACTACCAGCTACTACCAGTGGTAATGTGGCTCTCGTTGAATACATCTCTTCACTGGACGCTGGCTCTGAGGCTGAAGACTTTTTGCTTATTTACATCTCACTAGAAGGTAACATTAACAGCATTCCCGTTTTATTTTGTTTTAAAGACAGTTTCAATAACAGTTCAAGTATTGCAAATAAAAGTTCAGTTGATGAATGTAAAAAGATTAAAGTGTCTTGGGGAACTGTTTTCTTTATTGATGCATGCAATGTGTTGATTATGTTTTGTACAGTGTTTTTATCTCCGCAATATTTAGGCATAAAATCTAAAAATGGATTCGAGATTTTGTCGCATAAGGTTGCCAACCCCCCCCCCCCCCATCTATCAAAATAATTATATTGATTTAATCAAGCCGCGTTAGAGAAGTGGTTAGAGCGCTGAATTTAAAATCGATAAGTTTAGGTTCGATCCGGATGGCAGAATATTTTTTATAACTAGCTGCACCCTTTACTTATACTTAAATATACAAATACTTAAATATAAGTACACTTAAATTAACAGCTACAAAATATTTGACATTGTTGATTTAATATGGTAATCTAGACGTTAAACGTAACCTTAATCTTAACCTTACTGTCTATACTATAAACAATACAAGCACTCTACTATTAGTACATTATAAAGCAGTTTTCAGTAATTATAACTATAATTGATTATTGGAAATATCTTCATGATGGTTCACTCTCAGATGCTGGCAATTATTTCTATACAAGTACTCAATCATTTCTGAAGAAAATCGAGCGATTTTCTTGTACATTTAGATAAAACAGTCTTTTTAATTCTAGCAATTTGTTTCAAGTTCCTAATTAAGCTTAATATTGGAATAGCAGAAATTAGAATACAAAACATGCTAATGATGAAAATTATGCTCATGCTCGTTGGCAACGTAGAAAATTACAAATTTGAGCTTTATAGAAATAATGAAAAGAAATTTATCATAGGAAGATGATAATACAAACTTATCAAACGTAAAGATCGTTTTTTCGTAATTGAACTGCTATTGTTCTTTCATGGTTAACACAAAATACGTAAACCTTTTACCAACTATGAAATTACAGTACTAATAATACTTACTTTAAGAAATGTGTTTATTTAAAATATAGATGTGTGTCGAAATCTACTAATGCATACTTACAAATATTTCTTTCTTTAAATATCTATGAGTGTCAATATACTAATACTATTAATATGTACAATGTGTATATTAATGTATACGTTAAGAAATTTGTCTATTTAAATATCTAAGTATGTCAATAGGCCTATATATGAATTCATACTTAAAAATATTTCTTTATTTAAAATATCGATGTATGTCAATATCTTTTAATGCATATTTTAAGAAGCTTATTTATTTAAAATATTTACGTGCGTTTCTTCAGCAAATAATCGCACATCTGAAACTCTACCTCCCAGCCCTTCCAGAATCATCTGGGAAAGCGCCGTCACCATCATAGGCATCCTTCTCTGCGTGCTTGTCATCATCGTCACACTCGGCTTCGTTCTCCATCATCACATCCTCAAGAAACAACATCTAGCCAAACTGGCCCAGACCCCCGTCCATCAGGCCCTACTGGGTCGCCCGGGGGAAGCCGCCAAGCACCAGGGGGGCAGCAGCGTCGACGGAAGCGCTAATATTTCATTCGCCGACTCGGCCACTGAAAAGCACGGTGAGAAAATCGCTCATCATAAATCAGCAACATCCGGTAATCTTTACAGTGTTCCCAGTCCTTATCATGATAGCAAATCCCTACAGTTTAGAACACCGAATTCCTCAAGAACGATTGACTCAAATGTGGACGCTCAGGGTACATCTCCCAAACGTCGTTCCAATCATCCGTCCAAACTACACGACTCTCGTAAAGCAAGAGATCCTGGAGCACCCATAGCATTCGAGGAAGATGACTTAAGTCCCAGCGTGTTATCTAAAACGATACCCACTCAGAGTTCAAATCACGAAAACATCTGCATGGACTCGTACAGTAAAAACAGAAAACGTAGAAACAAAAATAGCGCTGAGACAAAAATAATGCTAGAAAAACGTCCGCCAGTCGAAGGACAAGACTCCCTGACTTATGATAAGAATCACGACGACTCCTTGCAAGATGATGAGGATCTCCAGAAAGCTGACTTCATTCCGGGGACAAAGACTAATCGCGCGGGTATAAGGGACTTGCGGGACTCTAAAGAATCCACTAAACCAACTTTAAAACCTTTGGCTTTTCAAAATGATGCGAAACCAGATGAAAGAAACCAAGCGACGTCTCCTTTGTCGAACTGTTCCATGGATATGTCTCCGGATATTCGTGGATCGTCACTTTTTAACGACGCGGCCAGTCGAGGTTCGTTGGATATTGTCACGAATGATGACTTTGAGTATGATGACTATATTCCTCAACTCCCTGGATCTTATTTCAATATGGATCCTCACGCTTATACGTTGACTTGGTCGCAGCGGGCCCCGGGGCGCGGGAAGGTCGCGTCGAGGGCGGCAAGTGAGGCGAGTATGGGGCCTGAGAAAGGGTTCTGCAATGAGGCATAAATAATGACCCTGCACAATAACATTCAGTTTGTATTTGCTACTGCAGGGGAATATGGATCTTGATTTTATCATCTATCTTTTGGTATCAAAAGTATATTCTGTGTTCTAAATAAAATATATATTGTGTTCTCTGTATATATTATCACTGTTATATTGTAGCCTAAATGATAAATTATGATATTAGTACAATGAGTACATATGAGTAGAAGGAAATAGGGAAATCTAAGTAGAGGCTTTATTACACTTAGATATTAAAATGTTTCAAAATCAATGTCATGTACCATATAAAATCAACAGCAAAAACATCTATTAATTCTTTTTTCCTTTCTATCCTTTGTTCTTAAAAGCCCGCAACTATAGTATTTAGGCTACAAAATGCAATTGTAGACAAATTTAGTCAAAAGCTGTATTTTACACATGTACATGTACATTTTAATATATTTTATTACAACTGTATTATGCTTTTATCTGTAGCTCGATTGTTTCTTGTTTGTATTGTCGTTTATTGAAATGGTAATGTTATTTATGCAAGTAATGACTGTATTCGATATACAAAAATGTATTTATTTCAGAAATAAATGTTATATTAACTCGGGTACCTGTATAATTATCATGATGATTGGCTTGTTATACTAGTAATTATTACTAATGATATTATATTCATGTGGGCTTTCATTGAGATTGATTTTGAGGATTTCCATTGCTTAAACAGAAGCTAATAAAACCCCAAAGAAAAAATTATAGAGAAATTATAAACTTCAAAACTAAGAGTGGGGTCGAATGCTCTTTTACGAATTTTCTTTCTAACAGAAACTTCTTATTTAACCAAATAACAAAAACATATTTGGGACAAATTTACTAAATGCATAATAATTATAATAGATGAGTACTCACTATCGATAAACTGTATAGTAAATTTTATAGTAAATCATTACATTTGCATGTTAATGATTTATAGTGATGTGTTTTATGTATTTATTCAGTGTGAATTGTATTTATTTAATTTATATGTTTATTCAGTGTAAATTGTATTTATCGAAAATGTCAATCTTCCTGTGTATTATAACAGCATTATATTTATTCGTTATTATAATTACTAAAAATTATTGATTAATTAACGTAATTTTAATTGTTAAAGAAACCAATTTTTTACACTTCGCAATTGTAGCATAACTGTATTTATCTTATAACTTATATATATATATAATCAGTGTATATTTTCGTTAAGTATTTCATTTATGTTTTTAAGTGTTGTGTGTAGTATTATTACTTGAATAAGTTAATGTTTAGTTATTGCAATAAACTGCAGATTTTGTTATTATTACAATATTTATATCTAAGAATTGAAACAGTCTAGTCTAGTCTTTTATTTCCAGTTCTCTACATTATTATCAGCAATGATTTTAATTATTGCAAAACAACTATGGTATATATGATATGATTTAAACTAGGGTATGTAAACTCATTTTATCACCGTTACATTTTTCGTAAAACTATCCAATAACTTTATAGACTAATTAATAATTAGTATGAATGTTTATTTATTTATTTTTGGAATGCATTTCAAACTTACATTTTGATTAATTTCTTTCTTGGCTTCGTTGCTTATCGTCACATCAGCACAAAAAAGATGATTTAAGTGGTAAGTCGTGAACATAACGTGCAAAAACAAAGTGATGAGTGAACACTTGACTTCTGCATTCACTTGTAAGGATTTATAATATACCTTATTGTAAGGATTAGAAAAGAAATAAAATAAATAATTCATTAAGCTACAAAGACAAAACAAATGTAATATTTCAAGTATATAACAAAATACTAACAATTTAATATTATCAATATTCGTTTGAAAAAATAATTTTATATTGTAATAACTATCAGTAGCAAGGTCTCAGACTTAACAGATCCCGCCTCTTAGCCAAAATAGTGCAATGCAATAATTACGTGTCATTATCTATACAAAACCCTAACTTTAATTCTAACCCTAATACTGGATATAACCGTCAAATTATATGGTATGATATGTCAAATTCAAGTCAATTCAACAACATTTATCTAAACTGATATAGCTTAACAAGTTAAAAGGGCGGTGGTTGCTACAATCGTTAATATATTAATACCGACTTATAAAACATAATTATACTATTATATGAACTTTTATTCGCTAAAAAAGCTTAGTTGTACAGTATAGATAGAATTCCCAATAAAACTGAAACGAATTACAAGCACTAGTACTTACAAGCACCAGTACTTAGATACCAGTACTCAAAAAACAGAAATATAGTAAAATTACTAACATGTAAGATATAAATAATGTAGCAGAAAGAAAAACCTAAAAATTAATATTCAGCTGCAATAAAAATATTCAATACAAAAAATGAAATAAAATGATAAATATTGTAAATATAATAAAACAGTCACAATGATATGATAATAATAAATTCAGCTAAAAGTATAAACGCTTGCTTCAAGTAAGGGCCAGTGATCTAATCACTCCACCAACCCTCCTTCTCTTAAAATTTACGAGTTCAGATTTATCAACAGCAAATTATAATAAATCAAATATTATACAATTATGACAGAGCAAAAGTGACTGATATTAGAATTGATAATTACGAATAAATAAATACTAATTTTGATGTAAATTAAATGAACTTTAAAAATTGCAACATTTACAAATCACGGAATACACAGAATAAACGTTTGATTATAATGATTAAAGAATCTCTAGCTAATGCAAAATCATCAGATCTATAATAAATTATATATATATATATATATACTAATCTCTATCATTAATTATATAAAATAAAATAATACTTATATACAATGCTAATATCAATTACATAAAGAATTGTCTTGAATCGTATAATTAAAACGTATAAAACTGCATCTTTATTGTTGTCTTTCCTCCCTAATTAGATCAGCAAGACGCTGCAAGCCCTGTATATAACACATGTCATCAAAAATACTTAATAATCAAGGCCCGTTAGAGAAGTGGTTAGAACGCTGGATTCTGATGCAACAGGTCCAGGTTCAAATCCCGGATAGGTCAGTATTTCTCAAACTAGCTGCACCCTTTAGTAAGACGCTTAAATTGACAGCTACATCTGAGACATCGTTCGTATAACACAATAATCCAGACGTTAAACTTAATTTGTTGCACCCTTTAGTAAGACGCTTAAATTGACAGCTACGTCTGAAACATCATTTGTATATTACGGTAATCCAGACGTTAAACGTAACCTTATGACAGGATTTAAAAAATGATCATATCTGAAAGCATTGCCTCATATTATATTCAAGAAATATAAACCACAACTAAACTATTCCTATATCTTATATAAGCTTATAACATACCACATCAATCTGTTGAGGTGTAGCAAGACTAAAGGAAGCTCTCACATACGGAGTGGGTTGATCTGGATCCACCATGAATGCATAACCAGGCACCAGAAGAACCTGTCAGTCAATTTATATCAAACTTATACAAATTTATGAATTCTATTCAAAAATATTATAAATGTACCAAACAAGACAATAAAGATAAAACATCATTTGTCAACATTATGTCAACATTATAAACATTATACGCCAACATCGAGAGAAGTCATTCAAATGATCATCTGCTTGTAAATCGAATTTAAATTCAAAATAATTATAACGCAATTCTAAGCAATCACACAAGCCTCATTATATATAAATCAACTGTAAATATGATCAGTCTATGCTGATATTAAAATATAAATAAAAGTAAGTTCCAAGAAAAATGAGAAGTTGCGAAAAGTGGATTGCAGATCATAATCGCGTAAATGCTGCACATTGTGTAGTAGTTTAAGCATTCAACTTAGAATCAAAACATCCTGAGTTCACTGATTCGAAATAATTCGCCTACTTGCTGCACTCTTTAGGAGAGGGCATAATTCACTGACCATATTTGCATTATCAATCATTAGAAATTCGTTTGCTTAAAGAGAAACTTTTCGCTTAACTTACTTTGTTGTTTCTATTTCATACTTAGTGCAAATGAATTTAAAAGCAAGACGTTATCTTTCTTTAACTTTTAAGAAATAAACAATAAGTCTTCTCTTATTGTAAATAATCAGAATATGTAATGAATAAATATAGAATGTGTAAATAAAAAATAGTAAAAGAATCTGAATTGTTTGATTGTTTAAATAATTTAATTCAATTCCTTTAACCTCTTTCTTTTGAGCTTTTTCTTCAATGAGTTTCTTTGTGTCAGGAATTCCTAAAAGTTTTATCCACAGAAACATGCCGGCAGTCGGCTCACTCCACTCAGCCAGACCTACAGTGGTAAGATATATATGGAAACAGTGGGAACAATGGGAATAATGAGAATAGTGAGAACAATGAGAATAATGAGAAGAGTGGGAACAATGGGAATAATGAGAACAATGAAAATAATGGGAATTAAATGAACAATGGGACTAATGGGAATAATGGGAACAGGAAACAGTAAAAATAAAAATAAGGAACAATAGCAATAAGGAACACTAAGGAACGAAATAAGAAACAATAGGAATAGAAAACTCCACAAAAAAGAACAATGGTAACCGGATTAACTCTATTTATTGCTTAATGTCACATCAGCACAAAGAATTGTTCCACTACATTTTTGTCTACAGACCCTTAGTCTACAACACTACATTCTACTAACATTTGGTCTACCTACATTGGGTCCACCAACATTTGATCTACCGACATCTGGTCAACCAACATCTGTTCCACCAACATTTGGTTCACTGACATTTGGTCTACTACGCTTGCTCTACCATAACTTAAACTTTTACAATAATCCTAACCCTAGCCTTAATCTTAACCATAGCCTTAACCCTCACTCTAAATCTAACGCTAAATCTAACCCTAATAATGCAGTAGACCAAATGTCGGTAGACCAAAAGTCTGTGGATGAATTGTGATGACACCAAAAAGACTATTTCGTGACACGTCGTGAATTGATTAAAAATCCAAGAATACATGAACATTCATAACGAGGTATATAACTTTCCAATAGGAATAATGAGACCAGGCCCATTAGAGAAGTGGCAAGAGCGCTGGATTCGAAATCGATAGTTCCCAGGTTCGAAATCCCGATTAATTCACTAGTTCTCTAAGTAGATGCACCCTTTAGTAAGACGCTTAAATTGATAGTTACGACCGAGACATTGTTAAAACATTTTCCATAAGTCAAACTTAACCTTAACCAGAGTGCGTAAAGACGGAACCAATTTTGTTTGAGAAATAAAGTCCTCGTACCTGTTAAATGTTTCTCCAAGGCTGCCATCATCAGATCTTTTTGATTGCGATAAAATGAAACTACTCTACAAAAGAAAGTTTAGAAGCTCAATCAATCGTATGATAACACAATATTTGAATGAAGTGAATTAAGTAAATAGTAATAATCATTAAATTTAAAGCAATTAATAACGCAACTCTGTCTGTGTGAAAATATCAAGAGATGAAAATACAAATTTCAATGAATAAATCATTCAATCAATCAGTCAATCAATCATTAAATCAACTTATCAAACAATCTTTCGATTAATCGAATAAGCAAAACACAGTTGTATTAAATAATAAGGTAATCAAACAATATATTAGTCATACATTCAAACAATACATCAATCATTCAATCGAACAATTAATCAATCATTCAATCAACCATTCAATCAAACAATTAATCAATCATTAAATCATTCAATCATATATCAGATAAAATTCAGGTAAATGCAGACAAATCGAAACTTATACAAAAGCAACACATAACAAATATTTGCTCATGAGAACAGAAATGAAAGATTCAAATCAACTGACAGTTTGCCAATTATCTAAAACACAACGCAAAGAAATAAACTATCATATATAAATATTATTACTTTTCTACGTGACTCTCAAGTCCTTCAATATCCCAGCGATTCAATAAATCACTGACCATCACCTAATTATAACAAACAAACATATAGTATAAAAATTTAATGCGATTTTTTAGTGGCACATTTATAAAAACATATTGTTAATAAATGTGTCTTTAAATACCATATAAATGCGGTCAACAAATAAAAACACATTTTATATCATATAAACTGTTCATCACTAGTAGTACTTTTGGAAATATGTAACAAAGGAAGAATGAAGTAAAGTAAGAAGTTCAAGTAGATTCCAGTGGGAGCCTGTTTAAGCAATAAAAACAATTTTATCTCAGATTCAGGTTAAAATCTGCAAGGCACACGGTTATTGCACCTATTTCATTGGACCATAACGTCATCTGATTATATTAACGTAGTGATAGTAAAACGTAAAAGCATTGTGTGATTTAGTGCTATTTTAGGAAATCCATACATGTGTATATAAGTATAGAATCTAAATAAATGTATAGAATCTTTCAATATGTACAGAATCTGTATATATGTATAGAATTTGTGCTTAAATATAAAATATACACATACTGTATATATAAAATCTGTATAGAATCTGTACACAAGTATAGAATCTGTATAAATGCCCACAGAATCTGTACATATGCATGCCCTATTTCCAAGTTAGAAGTGTCTATATTGCACTTTGCAGCAAGTCTAACCTGAGATAAACTAGCCGAGTGCATTACAGAACACATCTGATGCAGGATTAAGCGACTAACTAAAGGTTGGGGACCAGAGACAAAACCAAGACGAATACTGAAACACAAAAAATAAAGTCGCCGGATGCTAAACTTTCGCAGATACTAGTTAAATTTCTGTTTAATTAAAGTACTTTAATTTCAATACTGAAACACAAAAAATAACTTTGGATGTTAAACTTTCATAAATAATACTGAAATTTCTGTAGCTAAAACTTTAATTTCAATACTAAATGTTAAATTACTGTTAAATTTTGTTATTATCGCTTTTGTTATTAACTATTATCACAAAATTTTGATGTCATCAATAATCACTGTTTAAATTCTATTAAATTTTGAAGAAAATAAACAAATTCATGTAGAAGTTAATTTAGAAAAAGAGAGAGCGCTGGGTTAAAACTGACAGATGCAAGTTTGATTCCTGTGAAAGATCGCAGTATTTCTAACTCTTTGCATCCTTTACTAAAACGTTTAAGTTAGCAACTACGTCTCAGATATCATTCATATAATATGGTAATCCACAACATTAAACTTAAATATACAATTGCAAATACAGCAGTATTATAACGATGAGAATTGCAACTCAAATGTCATCATTTGCTTAAATATTAAAGCTCCTTAGAAATAGTTTATAGAAATTTACGCAGAACCAAAGTTTGTTTCATAACGTCAGATCAGCACAAAAAGAATATTTAGCGATGCGTTGAAAATTAGGTAGAAATCAAGTGATGAGTGAATGCTTTACTTTTAATAATTATCTTCAGAAACGACACAGACAGGCATATGTGAATTAAAAAAACTTTTGTTTCGACAACTTAATAACAAATGACTATAGCAGTAAGACAAGTAAATTAATATAGAAACAAATCACGAAAATTGAAAAAATATCGTTAAATAAATAAATTTTGAAATCAATTAATTTTAAAAATACTTTCAACGTAAGCGGAAGATGACATAATTTTATAACAATATTAATTCTAATACTTTAATATTAAATATTAGAATTAAATAATAAATATTAGAATTACCCGGACGACATAATTTTAGAAAAAGAATCAAATCTGAGCACTCTGCCGTCAGTGTCCAGTGATAAATAGCTAGGAATACGGGGCTGAGAAAAAAAAGAAATTAAATATAATTTAAAATTAATTTAAGTTGAACGTCTGGATTATCCGTGACCCGTCAAAATGACCCCGACAAATGGGCCCCAACTGTTAATTCTCAGGGTTAGGTTGGAGTTAGGATAAGGGTTAGGTTTCAGATTAAAGCAAGGGTTATGCTAGGGTTTGGGTTAAGTTTAGAGTTAGGGTTAGGGTTATTGAATGAATGGACAGGGCTGTTTTGTCGGGTTAATGTATTCGGGGTCATTTTATCGGGGTATCGAATTACCGTATTATACAAACAATGTCGAAGACATAGTTGTCAATTTAAGCGTCTTACTAAAGGGTGCAGCGATTTATAGAAATACTGAGCTATCCGGGATTACAACTTGGACCTGTCGAGTCAAAGTCCAGCGCTTTAACCACTTCTCTAACCAGCCTTAACTTAAAGACACATCAGCACAACCGCATCAATTTAATGCTGTAGACAGCGATTCAATTATATAGCAACAATACACAATAATAATTTCCAGAGTAAGTAGTAGTTGTTGTCAACTATAGCATATCGTTTGTTCGAGTGTGGCTAACCATCAAATATAAGCAACTAGTACGTCACATCAGCACAAAAACATTATTCAGTACCATGTCATATGCTAGATGCAGAGTCCTTTTCCATTGAACACTAGACTAGCTGACTCTGTTCACTAACTCATCTTGCGTATTTATAGGTTACTTAAAAACATCAATCGCACAATCTTCTTTTAAACGCTTTCATTAAAAATTCTTAATTTTAAGTGATGAGGATATCACTTACAATTAAAATTTTGAATGAAAGCATTTAAAAAGATTAAAAAGAAGTTTAGCCAACCTTGTTGTACTGCAGAAAATAATACGGGTCATCTTCTAGAATTAACAGATCATACTGTCTGGCAATCTTAAACATGTAAAAAAATCTCTGATAAATATAGTACAGTTGAGAGCTATAAAAATTATTGCAAAACATTTTGAGAGACAAACAACTATGTAATTTAATTAAAGTTTGACTAAAAGTTTAAAATTTCATGATAAAAATAAAATGGATTAAATAAGAGTAGTTCGGTTGTTGCATAATGTCACATCAACACAAGGGGGCTGTTTTGTATTGTGAAATAGTTACAGAATTACTCAGCAATAACACATGTGTTACCTAAAACTTAACACAAGCATTAATACATGTATTGTGTTAATATTTAACACACGTGTTAACATAGATGTTGTGTTAATACTTAACACAAATGTTAACGCATTTGTTGTGCTAATACATAACACAAGAGTTAACACATGTGTTATGTTAATACTTAACACGAGCATTAACATATCTATTGTGTTAACACTTAACAATAACCACTAACACAGTGCTAATTTACTGCTTAACATACACCTCTTTCATTTACATTATTATATATTAATTATTGTAATAACCAGAAATTCTGCAATTAAAACAATTCCCAGCACTGACTAGATAGATCTCTTTCTTTCTCTCCAGTGTCAATGAAGCGCCGGTTGGGTTGCACCCATTGGGTATGGTGTAGATGAACTTTGGTGTGGTGGTGCCCTCTGGTCTGGTGGTATGTGCGGTGAACTTGGATAGAGCTTGCCGCAGGGATGCTGGTATCATACCGTGATGATCCGTGGCTACTTCAATGACATTACTGCATAAAGGACGGAGCTGCAAAAAGTAACGTCACATCAGCACAAAAAAATTTACTTATTTTAATCAAATTTTAAAAGATTCACATATGTCACATCAGCACAAAAACATCCACTATACTACATCTATATAAATAAATTAATTTCATATATCATGTTAACATATTATGAATTACCTACATAGTTTTAATATAAAAGTTTCACTTAATTTCATGTAATGTCACATCAGCACAAAAAAAGATATTTATTCACAAGTAAACTTAGCTTTACTATTATTTTAACATATTCATTACGTTAATCGTTATAACAATGTTTATAAATAGATTTCTTAAGTTTGTCTATATATTTGCGCATTTATTTGACGTCGCATCAGCACAAAATGGTTCAGAATAACGAATCATATTTAAAAGTATAATCAGCACGAGTCAAAGGTATTCTTTACTCATAAGACATTACAACAATGCTCTTTCTTATTAATAAAGGCGTATTTTTTCACAACTTTTAAAAAATCAAGCAAGATTAAAGTGCTATTATTCATTTAAATTAAACGTCTGGATTACCGTATTATATGAAAGCTATCAATTTAAGACGTAGCTGTTAATTGACTAAAGGGTGCAGCAAGTTAGCAAAATAGCGAGCATTTACAGGATTCAAATCTGGACCTGTTTTGTCCGAGTCCAGTTCTCTAACCACTCAGCTACTTAAAAGTGAATTGAATGAATAATACGCATAATTATTATTGCTTTATACAGAATTGCTGAATAAACAATTTACTCAATTTACTCCAGTTTACTCAAGTATAAACATAAAATAAATTTGCCAAATAGAAATAAAATTAAAATAGATAAATATAAGAACAATATATATAAAGTATAAACAAATAAAATATTAAATCTTACAGCAGCCAATGTCCCAGCATAAGATGGAGTTTCAATAATCATTGAATCACCAGGATCTAGCAGCATCTCTAGGCTCTATAACCATGCAACAAATCACTAGCATTAAAAAAAAGTTTTACTAAAGGGTGCAGCAAGTTAGAGAAATAGTGAGCTTTCCGGGATTCGAGTCTGGACTTGTTGCGCCTGAGTCAAGTGCTCTAATCTTCACTAATCTTGCATAATTAAATACAATAACAACTAAGTGGCAACCTTGCATAATAAAATAAAATAAAGTGGCAACCTTGCAAATGCCATCCTGTGAGCCGCTTGTCACACAAATAGCCAGCCCCCCATGTTCAGGGGGTCGATCAAATGTGGGAGGGGCATGTAGAGTTTTCTGCAACTTCTTTAGGAAACCAACCAAATCTGCTATACTGGAATAACACAATAGTTAAAAATAAAAAATAAATAAATATAAATAAGCAATACGGCAATAACGTAAAAAATAAAATTATTTGCATCATCTTTACATTTACTTATCTTATTTATTTTAATAAACAAAATACTGTTCTGGTTTAAGTAGTGTACTTATTTCATATTTTTCAGATATAATTCTCAATTACTTAGATTATATTACTTTGTTAATATAATTTATATATAATATTATATTATGACGATTATTTTTATACTGATGATAATGATCATTACAATTAAAATATATATAGGTATATATTTTATTTTATTTATTATTAAAAATTTTTTTTTTTCACATTCAGACAATTTCTAATAAAATAAATATACAATAAATACAAAGTAGAAGAAATATAAAAGACAGTATCTACTATTAATTTACAGTACACAGAAAGTTAATAGTTTGCACAAGCACATTCAAGCATTTACGCATTAAAAAGTTAAAAAGTGTCTTGGGAAACTGTCCCAAAAATTATTAAAATGTATATATATATATTATTTTTTGATTCTATAATCTTTCTACAATGTTCCTAAAGTAATAAAGAATATTTAAAATGTAAAAGTAGATGTTTGTGCTGGTCTTGCTACTTGTTCAATGGCACATCAGCATAAAAGAGATACCTAGTGACGCATTACTAATTGAGTACGCAAATACTAAGCCATATAACACACAAAATTTCACGAAGTAAATAACTTTCTTTTGAAATGACAAAGCAATCATGTAGCAAGTTTATCAATCCTATTTTCTGTTACAAATTTACAGTGAGCAGAATACAGGAGCAGAATACGGATTCATACAAGACAGAGACAGATCAACAATAGCATTATGGTTCCAGGACAATTCATCTACAGACTTTTGGTCTATGACACTATATCTACAGACATTTGATCTAGCGACATTTGATCTCACGACATTTGATCTCACGACATTTGCTCTAGCAATAATTGATCAAAACTAACTGTAACGCTTACAATAATCCCAACCCCAGCCTTAACCTTCACCTTAAATCTAACCCTAACATTAAGCCTAACCCTAATGCTGCTGTAGACGAAATGTCGGTATACATAGTGTCATAGACCAAAAGTCTGTAGACAAATCGTTGTAATACCATCACTTATATAGTGTCATCTGATAATATATATAGTTACTATTTCCATGCTGTACCCACTAATGGGTGTAAAAATTGTTGCAAGATATATGCAACATGAATCCGTGATCTGATAAATATTAGTCCGGCATCCTAATCACTTATCTTTAAATATTTACAAGAATAATGAAATAAAGAACCAACCCTTCAGTTGGACCATACTGTAGGGCTATCTTCATACGATCCTCACTTAAATGTAAAACTGTTCCATCTCTAAATCAATTAAACAAATCAACAAATTAATGCCTCAAAAATACACAAAAGAAGAAAATGAGTAGCAGACACTTATGTTTACAATGCAAAGCATATGCTCAAGGAAATATAAGTTGAACGGATGCACAATGGATTTCAGAGACATCCAAAGAAAAATTAACAAATTTTCTTTTGGACTTACGTTAGAATTATTAATATATTTATTCCGAAAGTGATTATTCAAAACAGTTCAAAATATTCAATTTACAAAACGTCAATTGAAAAAAAATCATCAGGTTTTCCATATATTCAATTAACGTATTGTAAATTGAATATATGGAAAACCTAATGATTTTTTTTAAAATTGCCATATTGTGATCATAAAATATTTCATAGGGGGGGGGGGGAAGGATCAAAACGGACAGGGAAAACTGAATATTAAAAGTTTTCTAAACAAAATGAAATAAAGACAAATTAGATTTCTCAATCTTGTAAGTTTTCTACGGAAACAACAAATATTTTAGTTTTCGTTTTTCAAATGTAAAAAACTAAAACTAACTATCATCACAATAGTTTCTTTTTCCGCCTTAGATTTTTCTTTAATTACGGACTGACTTCCCGCTGCTAAATGGTTTCCTTTCTCAGTTGATGGTTTGTCTTCACTGCTTGGGTGGAGCATCTGTGATCTTGACTGATACTGAGGGAAATTGTCCCTCGACGGTTAAACAGACGTTAAACTTTACGATTAATATAGTTATGTCGGGTTCCAATAAGCATATATATGTACAGAATCCATACATATTTACCAATTCGTTAAAAACGGGTTAAATTACACAATGATTTAGTTTTAGTAGCATGACGTCATTAAAAACAGACGACGCTATAGTCCAATGAATTAGCTGTAGTTGTCAAGGGTCTTGCAGATTTTAACCGGTATATAGATGGAATTAGTTTTGCAGTTAAACAGGCTTCCTGAAACAATAAGATAATTAATATACCTTAGTTTAATATCAGCCTCAAGGAATGGAAAGAGAGCAGGATTAGGATTGCCCCCAGCCAGAGATATAACTGAGGGCTTACTTCGAGCGAGAAGGGCGGCTGAAAGACAAGTGTTACAAGAATCAATATCACAATTACGAGTTCAATTAAAAAGAGATTTGCTTCATATTTCTTGTCACTAAAAACATGATGGATATATAGTACAATAAATAATTTTCATATTGAATAAGCACACATTAGCGGATAAGAGTACAAGAACATGTAATGCTTGAACAAGTTGTTTTTACAAAAGAACTAGTCAAATAATTAATACATGCGTAATGTACTATACTATACAAGTAAAACATGTGTGATATATTATAATAAATGTGCTAACAATTGATATATGCAAAAATTGATAAAAAGCTAGGTTTAGCCAAGATTTAATATAAAGTGTACTGACACTGACAGCAACTGAAGTATTTTAAAGGAAGATGTAACTTAATTATTACTAAACAGAAAAAACAAATAAAAGGGATAAACAGAAAAAGGGTATCGTCAACTCACTACTTTCTAAACCACGCAGAATTCATCAAAATGACTTTAATTTGATTTATAAGGCTCGTTAGGAAGTGGTTAGAGCGCTGGAATCTAAATCAATAGATCCAGGTTCAAATCCCGGATAGCTCACTATTTCCGCAACTAGCTGCACCCTTTTGTAAAATGCTTAAATTGACAGCTACGTCTATATATTACCATGACATTAAACTTAACCTTTAACCTTTAACAACAACTATGATAAAGAATCTTGAACTTCTACACTTTAATATTTAACTCTCAAAGTTAAATGGTAAATACAGTTAACAGTTGAAAGTAAAAATAAAATACTTGCTACTAACTAAGCAGCCTAATGGGGGAAGCTTTTCTTGCAAGACTGACTGCATTCAAAAACCTACTGTAGTTCATTGTAACTGTATCATCGTCTAGAAAAACGCAAAAACGTAACACTCTTAAAATGGTGACTGGACAGTGGACAATTCAGAGTGCTCAGACAATTTTTAATAGGGATAGGGTTAAAAAAGGATTAGGGGTTAAAGTTAGAAACAAATATCATCTTCAACATAAAGACCGCAACTAATACATTTTCCCGTAATTTTTGTCTCGAGTTCTCGGGTAAGGGTTAACAAAAATGATTAAGGTAATGGGTTAACCAAACCTTAACCATAATTGTCAACTCTGCATTATCCGCTCCAAATAGTCCTAGAACTGCTACAATTGTTTAAATGCTTTTTTAAAGTTACCGGCATAATGAACAAAAAAACAAAATGTTATAAACCTAGTTCATTTTAATTATTATACAAGTTAATGTTACATTTCTCTGAGAAACCTTTTAATCCAAACCCTATCTCTCAGCCCTCACTCACTTGATGATCATCATTGGACTGTAATAATAACGGATCATACAACAAATTTAGTCAACAGTTCAAGAAAATTTAATTTAGAGACAAATTTTAGTTTTAGAGATTCTGAACTTTCGTCACTGCAAAAATTCTTTGACTATTTTATATCATTTTAAATCTTCAGTCTCTCTAACTCCCCCCCACCCCATTGCAATGGTTTTGAGTCAACTCGGCTAATTGAAAATATGTCTATTTGAAACTCATCTACTAAAATTTAAGGATTAAAATAAATTACAGGATTACAAATATATTTTATACTTTATTTCAGAAGACATTATTTAATGTCTCGATTTGATAAAAGCAATTAAATAAATATAAATTCTAATGAAGGAAATAAAGCTCAAATAAATAGCAATATATAGATTAAATTGAGACTGAATTAATTGATTTCCAAAACGGCAAATCATGCATGCGGCTCAAACTAGGAATACCTAGTAAGCGAGTTTCAAACAAGAAAAAAATTATTGCAGAGTTTCCTTATAGGCGAGTTTATACAATAATTTTCTATTGGTGAATTTTTCATTAGGAAACACTTGATCCCCTTTGAAATGTTTATTGTCCAATAGGACTTTATTTTAAATATCTACTTTATAATATAATGTCAAGAATTAAAATAAAAATACACTATTATTTTTATAAATTAAACATAGACATTTTGATATTTAATAATGAACGTTGGTTATCAAAATATACCCATTAAGTCAATACTGAACCATTAATAATAAATTAAATAATATAACATCAAATCATTATATCGTCTACCGTCTTCCCTTCCTCGGTCACACGTCTCTGTTGACATTATCAAAGATAAGATAAAATATAAAACAAATCGTTATATTTTCTCATTAATTACAAAAAATTCAACAGTTTGCACTTTGAATTCAGTACTTTGGACTTTGCTCCCTATTATATAACGCCAATAAAAACAGTGTAAACATAATAAAAATTTAACATAATTTTTTTTCAATATAAAAGATCATGAAAATTTCAAATAAACATTTTACAAGTGTGGGGTCAAGTTTGGTAAAAAAAATTCCCTCGTCTGGGTCAAATCGAATAAATCAGTTTAATACAAAATAATGTTAAATAGCAAATTTGACTCGTTAGAAAAATAATTGACAAATTCAATCGTAAAATTTAAAATTCAAAAATACGTATTACGTTTAGAATAAAAAATTAATAATTAATTTAAACGTAATTAATAATAATTAATTTTTAACAAAATGAACATTTTATAAGAAAATAAATATTTACTTTAAATCGCGCCATAAAAACATTTTACTCCTCGGTGATTTTACTTGGCGTTCCATATTTTAGCCCTACGCGGAGAGCATTTTTACCCGACATTACCCTACGCTAAAATATGTGCATAGTTATCTTTTATCAGTTTTAAATTTCATTTCGATTCAGCTTATGGCCCTAAAAGGGTTCTCTACCCGAGATGCCGCTTTCAAGCAGTGGTCTTCATCTCTCCTTCGATCCTGACACCAATTCTATGGTCTCCATCTCTCTTTCGATCCTGACACCAATTCTATGGTCTCCATCTCTCTTTCGATCCTGACACCAATTCTATGGTCTCCATCTCTTCTTCGATCCTGACACCAATTCTATTATTATTTTTATTCCCCCCGAAATTCTCCCCTCCCCCCGAAGCAATTTAAAGTATTAATGAATCTCAGCCACCCCCCCCCCCCCTCCTCTCTGCTTTAATGCGTCGAAATTTGTTTAGTTTCAAAACACACCACTGTGTTTT
>JAQIXG010001605.1:0-21140 GCA_034700105.1 Oconnorella tubifera
AGTCCTGACTTTAGAATTAAACAATAATTATTTACATAATATTTATCAATATGAAAGATCACATCATAGTTTGAGTACAGTATTCTGTAATTTGTAAATAGCATTATAAAATAACATTGATTGGATTAATTTCATTATCAATTATTGTTCACACAGCTCAGATATGAAGGCTGATCTATCTATAGTCTCAATCTTTTAAATAATTTAAAAATATAGTATTGACTTAATTAATAACAGTAATAGTAATACAAGTAAAAATAATAAAAGTAATACACTATTTTCGTCTTGCATCATTAATCTTGTCAAGTGTCTGTAATTAGGTTTATTATTAGGTTATTGTTAATACAAAAAAGTTTCAATAAAGGTAGATTCAACAATAAAAAATTGATGTAGGCCTAAAGATAATCAAGCGTTCTATTACCTTACAAATGATTTCTTCAGTCATCTTAATTCGCCAATAGGCCTATGTTATTTACGCCAATACCACACTGTATTATCATACTAAATTTAAGTGTTTCGTTATTGTTAAATTTATCTTTACAATTTTTTTTAAAAGTTAATAACAATTTACTCTTGTTCAACTGTTATCTCAATCAAAGTTCAGTCCAAAGTCTTTACAATTAATTGAATCTATTACATAATTTATAATTATTCACTCGCCTGTTCTTTTTCTCCGTTTATTTCAAAACTGTTATTTTGAGGTAAAACCTGCATTGTGACTGCAGCCTCTTGATTTTCAACATGTACAATCTCCACATTCAAAGTCGCACCAGCCTGATCTTCTATTCTCAGAGATGCAACTTCATCCAAACCACCCCCATTAACAACAACTTTCTTCTCAACGTGAATCGCAGGTTCAACATTGAATCCAGCAAATCTATCCTGAGCAAGTTTAATACCTGACACTGGGCTCTTCATTATAGTAGGAGATGTCAGGGATTCTTGGCGTTTGGCCTCGAAGGCGATCAAAAGCTTCCTGGCCGTCCCGGGTTCGGCGAGCTCGTTGTCCGCGAGCTCGGGATGGACCGGACGTGGCTTAGCTTCATCGTCGGGATTCAGGGACTGCAGCTGACCGTGTTCAAAAGCGTCGATAAATGTTTTCGTGGGAATGGTAACTTTTGCGGGAACAGTATACATTATTTTAATATTATCAAACTCTAATGGGTTGAGCTGATCGAATGAGAAATATTTGCTTTTAAATTATTTGTGTGCTAGAGTAATATCTGAAACAGATTTAAGAACTCGCAACTAAATTCTCAAATAAATATCAAAAATATGATGTTCAAACGATATGAATATTTTGAGGAAATATGACTTACGATTGAGTTGCTTAAGATTCGTCGAGACGACTATAGTAAGCGACTGAACGCTATAGTATAGCGCATTGTCTATAGTGATATTTAAGGTTAAGATTAGCGATTAAAATACAGCCTTAGAAAGTTCATGATAATGTTACAATCATTAATATCAAATATGACCTTTGCAGTGAATGTCTAATTGTTATCTAAGTGATATATGTCATTTAACTTAAGCACAAAATTTAACACTTAAACTCTCAATCAATGAGTGTCTCTCATGTGGTGTGATTGTACATTAAGATTTTCTTGTCTACTAAAACTTGTTAAAATGACGCTGAACTGATTAACTACAACTTCAACTGAGATATTTTAATTCAACTATTTATTTACACAAAATAAACAATATTGGTTTTTGATACAATGGCATGCATTTTATTACTATTGCACACCAACAAACTTAACATTGTGTAACTTAACAATAAATTATTACTAAATATAAGCGTTACAATGTTGAGACTTATTTCGCCCCAGAGCTAATATATGATATTTACAAAATCTTTTATAGTCTAACAGAAATTTAATTTGTATTAGCCTACTAATAACAGAGTAGATTATCAACAATCTATAGAAAACATTCGCTGTTTAAATTTCCGCATAGGATGTATAACTTTTTTAATATCAAGAAGAACAATTTTAATACTTTGTTATATACTATGATGCTATTATTAGTATTATTATACTATTATTAGTATTAGTATTATAATACTTTGCTAATATTATAATACTATTCAGTATTAATATAATCAGATTTGCAAGTCATTAGGCGAATAACTAGACTGTAGATTTAATTATATATTACGGTCTTTATTCACAGCAGACTTACTACTCAATGTACAACTTTAAACTTCAAGTTAATAATTCATTTCAAGAGTAAATCAATGCACTAATTGAATGTGCTTAAAGATCTTAAAGTTAAACCTGTGGCTCAATACTCTACAGCCTACAGATCATATACCATGTTTTTGAAGATTAGCAACTTTTTTAAACAAATTATGTTTTTTGATAACTTAAAGGTGACCTCACATGTTAATGAAATGCGCGTAAACACTATTATTACCTTATTAGGAAAACTGTTATGTATTCTGGGCTATCGATACTATTTTAAACCTATATTAAAATAATATTCTGGCAATTATCAAAGAAGCTCAAAGCATGAAATTTTTAAGGCATTCCCTCCCAAAAAAATAAAACATATATTAGTTTCATAATTGTAGCAGTAAATTTTATTTTCCAACAATATCCACACAATGTAATATAATAATATAATGCAATGTTCGATATACGTGGACATTGCTAGGAGGCTGACAGGGAGACTGTCTATCTAGCTATCCAACAGGCAACCTAAATGGTATCATTAATATCATTAGGGATATTAATTATATTAACCCGATATAGAGTATCATTAATCAATATAGAGAGTATCATTAATGAAATACTTGTCCGAACATTCTCTGTTAAACGTGAAACTTCACAACATAATTGAAAATTATTCAGGTAATCGTTGTTTACTGTTATTGGAACTGTGCACAATAAATAAATTGAACATATATAACACCGACAAATGCAATAAAAATCACAATAGTTTGTACTAATACTGCAAAATAGCTGCGAAAAGTTTTCTTTTAAAAATATCAGACCACCCTTCATCTATCGAACTGTTTCTTTATTAAGTTCTATGGTAAAGAAAGCGAATTTTTTAACTAGTAGAACAATACAACTAAATTGATTTATGATAAAATGCAAAGCCAAAGTTTTTTGTATCGTTTAAGTTTTAAAAGAAAAACGAGTCATTTTATTTTCTACTCCAAAATGGGCAGCTTTAAACAATGCGTTGAGATCACAATGAGTGCTGAAAAGAAGTCCGCTTGGATGGGCAAGAAGACTTGCCTGGGGAAGCCATTTCATGAGTTTAATGTTTGTACAGAATAATGTTATATTTCTGATGTTGCCGGTTAAAATCTACCATAATTAGTCGTAGACATATATAGTTTTAAGCATAAAATATCTGGATATAATATATACTCCGCTCTTATTTCATTTATCTCAAGTTTCTTATCTCATTATTTCATCAATTTGTCACTTGATTGTTTTGTTCAGTTTAACCCAATAACATCTAATAACAGTCTATTTCTTGATGATGATTTTCAGATCTTGACCATTAACATTAGCTCCGTTATATCAATCACTAATGTTCGAGAAAGATAGTTTTTCAATGATGATCACATTACAATTACTAAAAAAATAAGTCGGGCCAATGCACATATTATTCATGGCATAGTTAAGTCCGCTTTTGAAGATTGTAGAATATTCTAATAATCAAATTCTTCTATCGTTTATTTTGTAAAATTAAATATAAAACAATACGAATTCAGAAACGTTATTTTTTGGGGGGAGAATTACCTTCCCTTGATTTTGAAAAGTATTTTTTACATGTATATGAGTACAATTTTTAAATTAATAAACAATTAAATATACAATTAAATCAAACGTTATTCATGTAGTCACTCTTTACTGTTGTTGGTTAACTTTATAAAACAAATAAGTTGAATAAAACACCGATAAACGCAATAAAAACCACAATAGTTTATACAAACACATTAAAATGACTGCGATCAATAGAATCAGCCCAAACAAGAGTACAAAAATGACGTCCAACGATAGATACTTATACAGTGGCATGGTATTAGCCGCAGAGCGAAGGTGAGCTGCTCCATTGTGACGAGCCACATAGTCCACCCAAAAAACTATTCTCTCAGCCGCTGACATAGGTTGATCATGCAGATTCTCCGCAACCTTGAGAGCATTCGACATAAACTTTGGATCATCAAGTACACGTCGAAGAGCTTCGTACAAAGATTGCGATGTCATTGTGTTGATGTCTAAACGGATTCCCATATGAAGATGATCTGAGATCTTGGCCGCGTTGTTCAGTTGATCGCCGGATAAAGGAATAGCTAGAACTGGGACTCCGAAGTGGGCGGCTTCGAAGAGAGCGTTGAGACCGCAGTGAGTGATGAAGAGCCTGGTGTTTGGATGGGCAAGGAGACTGGCCTGGGGGAGCCATTTCATGAGTTTGATATTTGAACTGAGTGCTATGTTGGTGATATTGCCGTGATAGCGCCAGACGACGCGCTGCTTTAGGCGACCAAGAGCCTGTAAAATAGAATAAGAATCCGTGTAATTACTGTAAATAACATTGAAAATTTCAATAATTTCAATTACCAGCAAATTTATTATTTAGTTACACAGAAGTCATCATAGACATAAAAATGTGTATATAATAATTCATATTTTTTTTATAGAATAAATATACTTCCAGGTAACTTGGAATTTTTTATTGAAACCCTTACTTTTGATCCAAGTAAACTTAAATTTAATTATATTTTAGATTTAAGTCAATTGTAATCCAGAAAAATACACATTTATATACTACACATTTCAAATCATAAACTACCTGCACAAAAAGGCTAGTCCACTCGTCACTGTAGCGTCTAACTAGCGTACCGAAACTAAACACAACTACACCATCGTCTCCCGCGGTCTCGACGAAGTCCTTCAGGTCATCAGGGAGGGACGATGGTTTAGGGACAGAGAAGCCTCCGATGAGGACCGTGTCGGGCTCAATAGGTGCCGGGTACTCAATCGCAAAGTCAGAATTGACCAGTCTTAATAATAACAACAAATAAGCTCTAATAATAACAATACATAAGATTAAAAAATTAATAAAGAGAAAATTAAATCTTCAAGTTTTATAATTAAATGAAGGAATGTGTATGTATATGATTGAGAGGCTCTAAGAAATTATTGCATTTCAAAAGCGGAAATTTAATGAGGATCAACTTTAGTATTTATGACATCTTTAATTTAATAAACTTTTTTAAAACTTTGAGCACATTGAAATTATAGGAGAAGCAGGAAATAAATTTCAGCAATTTTACACATTGTAAATTTTGACAGCAAATTCAATAATTATAATCAATAATCAATATCATCTTTGAACATAATATAGATGCTGTACTTACTTAAGAGATGCTCTGTTAAAAGTATCGTCCAGTGAAAGCGTTGTGTTGTAGCCGTGCTTGAGTCTCAATTGTTTAAATGGTTTCATAAAGCCCATGATAGCAGGCATTGCTCTATCATAGATCAGCTTCAGAAGGAGATTGACTACACGCTGATTGAAATTCATGTTGGTGGTGTAGGGGGCTATAGCTGCGGGCAGGTAGGAAGGGGGCCGGGGGTTACTATCGAAGTGGCCAAGGCCTTGATGTAAAAAAGTTGTAGATAACACACGATCAATTAATACAAAACAAAAGAAGCAAACAGAAATTCAATGAAAGGAGAATAATAACTCCTTTGGCAAATAATATAAAGGCAAAAATATAAAGGCAAAAAACCTCCACCGAAACCTAACCAGACAAATGTCACATCGCTGTAGCTATGTGACAAATGTCACATAGCATGACAATATACGGTATACAGTGAAATCATTTCAAAGTAATAAATCTTTTTATAAATGAAGCAAAACGAAGTAATCACTTCACTAATAAAGTCTAAATAAATGTTATTGTTTATATTATTGAGAAAAAGACTCTTTATCAAATTATCGCTGTATTGTGATACAGGCAGAAACACAAAAGTTTAATAAGATAGAACAATATAAAAAATAAAATTACCTATTTCTTATCTTTAGAAACATTGCCTAATCAAAGGCATCATGCTGAAAAATTGCATCTTTACTAAAAAAATTTCACTACTATGATATTTTTACCTTAAACAATTAAACCATTTTATTACAAATTTAAACCATTTAAACTTTATGTTTAACAAAAAACATAAAGGTTTTACATTTATGTAAAAACCTTTACAGTTTAATTCAAAACATCAGCAAACAGTTTTACCTGTAGTGACGAGCAACACAAAGGGTCGATCCAGATAATCTGCCAAAATGCGGCTGCAAGGATCAACTGACTCTAGTATGATGACCGAATATTGCATCTCCTTCAATCGACGCATAAGATCCTTATCAGAAAGCAGACTATCGCAATAACGCACTGAGGTATCTATCAAGGCATTGAATCGATCAGAGAGAGAGGCTTTGAGCATGAAATCTAGGGAGTCATATTCGCAAACTGGAATAAAGTTTTCGGGAGATTTAAATTCTAATAAACTTATGCCGTTTGCTGCGTTTTGTGGTACCGGTTTAACGTCGTTGAAATTAACATTTTCTGGTTTTATTTTCATATTAGAATGTGAGATTGTGTTTAAATTTGCTGATTCATAGCGATTTAAATCGGGATAATAGTCAATAGGTATACATTCGATGTCTAGCCCTCCGGTTTGATTTTTACAGACGGTAATTATTTTCTCGTTATTTATGCTGTTTTTAGAAAATGAATTCTTTACATGGTTATTTGGTTCGTTTTCAGATACAAAAGTTTTTAATTGATTTTCTTCTACTAGTGTACTAATCGAGGATATTTGACTTCTGTGTTCGTATCTTTTATAAGCAGTGCTGACAATCATGTCCACATTGTGACCAGCTTTGACCAGTATCTCACCCATTCTTTCCGCATTCAGGAGATGAGAATTGAGACAATGTCCAAATGGATAAATTAGAATTCTTGTCCCATCTGCCACGTTGTGATTTTTGATGTCAAGTGCAATCGCGATGTTTAGCAAACATTGTGTGAAGAAGGCCACGTAGATGTAGATTGAGATAAGAGAATGTTTATTTCTTGAATGCGACTTCATATTAAAATGATTTTATATAGTACCGGGTATGTAGTCTTTGATGAAATTTATAGACTAAGTGTTTGTTACATAAAATTCCTTGAATGTAATAAACTTTAAGGGCATTTAATATTATTGGCTATTATAATCAGCTGGTATACTTCTATAGTTATAAGAAAACAAATTCAAAAAACGCTTCAGGTTGCAGTCTGCTTTCACTACTTCAGTAATGTTTGAGAGGCAGAATCGTTCTGACAACTGTGCAATACATTGTTTTCACTGCCTTATATATCAGGAGATATGTCCATAATTTTGCCTGCTCGGATTAAAACTTCAAAGACTTTAGTTAAAATTGGTTAAAACTCTCAGATTATTCGCTTCGTTTAATTTATCAAGCGAATAAGAAAATTAAAGAGCGTTACACTTTAATAAACAAAATTAGTTTCTAATAATTTAAATTTCAAAGTAATAAATAGACAAAAATGTATAAAGAATTTAGCTAAATTCTTTCTCTAAATTTTAGATCACATATCCAGGCACTTCTTAGAACATTTACTAATACCTTTGAACGCTAGATAGCTCGACTCAAAGTCTACACCAAGCTCACATCAGACGAGAATCAATTATAATCTTATACATAGTTCATGTCCGGCTTCACACAGCAATTAAATTAAAAGAAATAACATCAAAATAAGATCAACGAAATAGTGAAAAACGATCAAAAATCATCAAAATCTTTATTGCATTTTATCATTAAACTTTCAATGAAACATTACTGTTTACTTTCATCTAAATAAGTTTTACATATTACACTTATCCGCCCGAGGTCGGAATGACCGGAGTACAGTCAAAGTACTTTACTTTAGAAATTTTTTCGTCGCTTTTAAAATGTGTTGCGATTGAGTTGCAGTAACGATTTGCAAATGAGTTGTTAAGTTATAGTTTTTCAAAACTAATAATTCAGGCAATTCTTTAACCAATCACATGTGGTGTCAAACCTTTAATACTCTACGTTATTTTTTACTTCTTTTTAACATCAGCTTTGTGAAGCCCGGTAATTACAAAATTGATTCTTTTATTTACGTTTAAAACTAGAATTATCCTTATATATTGTTGATCATTTCTGTACTGATATAAAGACATTTTTTGACAAAACACTAAGTTTCCGTTACATCGAAAGCTTAGCGTTTTAATTTTATGTATATATGATACATTCTTTTATCGTTTAATAAGGATATTAAATTGAGCTCGATTTATTTACTCGATTTAAAAACATTTATCATAAATTTATGCTATCCAAATACCAGCACAAATGAAACATGGTGTCTAAATTTGAGAGCACTAAATTAATATAGATCCGTATTTCTTTACATTTATTTTATTTGATTTATATAATTATATTTATTTCTTTAATTCTAGTTTTTTAAACAATTTATCTTTAATAATGAATCTCGTTCAAGTTTTGTATTTTCATAAAAAAGATTATTATAATAATAATTAGTATGAACTGCAAACAACACATTTTATTGCATTTTATTGTTGTTTTGCTACTAAAATGTAACGAACAATTTTGAAACAAAATCTGAATCGATAATAATTTCACACAGATAAAAACAATCTAAACGCAAAAGAATTCTGAAACCAATAAAAAATATATACAATTATTATTGCTCAAAATCAGTCAAATACTTGATCATTACGTGCATTGATTAAAAATTAATTGTTAATACCGAATTCAGTAAATAAATAAATAAATTATTATTATTATTATCAACATATCAGTCAGTGTCTAACAACCGGAAGTGACGTCATTGCATTGGGATATTAATCTCTGAATTTTCAGATATCTTTCGGCAGCAGGGTAGAACTTTTTGCAGAAGAATATTTCAATCTGTCGGGTCCAGAACTGAAACTGTCGACCATCAACATCTTTTTCATTTTCTTCAATTTGAGGCATTTCTAAGCAAGCTAAAACAAATCCATAAATCTTATCGTCATCTTTTTCACAATGATAGACAGTTAATAATTATTATTAATCAAATTCATTCAAAATTCAAACAACAGAACAAATTATTAGCAGAATTTATTACTTGCTAATATTAGTTAATGAAAATGCGATGGTATATTTTGTTTAGCAAAATGATTTCTAATATTGTTAATTTGAATGAATAATATCTCGACTTACAAGCCTGTGGTACTTGTTGATTAATTTCTGTTGGATTAGAAAGTATTTCAGCTGACCCAGGTTTGTGATTGGATTCCTCATTCTGTTGCAGGGCTCTAGGTTCTGTCAATACTGTAGCGGCCACAGACGACGCGCGACTCACTTTAGTCTCGGATGCAACACGCTCTTAAAATTTATAATCCGAATTTTTGTTTTTAACTTAAATGCTAGTATACTACATGGTTTTTATAATTAATTCAGTTTTTTTATTTGATTTTCAGTTTATTTAGTTCATTTTTTTAAAGTCAGGCAAAACTTAAAGTTAGAGAAAGTAAGAAAAGTTATGAAGTTAGAAAAGTTTAAAGTTAGAGGTCTATAGTTTAATATAACTTGAATTTTTCAAGTTTTAAAACAGTTTTGAAAATGTGTAAGTTCAGTGAAAAATTTAATTTTTTTCTGAATCGAAGACAAAAAATTGAAATAAATCGCAAGCTATAAAAATATGTATCATATTATACACTTAATAGACCGTAGGCAGCCATTGTTGTGTACAGCAAGAGAATTTACTACACGACAAGTAATGTAACAAATGCTTGTAGTAAACGCATGTCATGTATTTGATAACATCATTAATAATATAATTAGGCCCGAAGGCCAACAAACAGTAAATTACAACAGAACGATAGATCGAGAAACCCGTGATAGCTCAGTTGGTAGAGCGGAGGACTGTAGTGGTTATATGGCTGGTATCCTTAGGTCGGCGGTTCAAATCCGTCTCGCGGGAATATATTTTGAAACTTTTCAAAGACGTCAATGATATTCTTAATCAAAATTTATCATTAATTGACTTAACAGTAAGAAAGACTTACAAATCACCAGCTTCGTAATGAAGCCTATATTTTAAGAATTTTTAAGTCCAAAAATGATCACTGTTTTATTTTCAAAACTTAATTAAATTTTGAGAAGTAAAAAATAAAGATCTCAACTTTAACTTAATTACTTAAACCAATAAATGCATGTCTTATAAATACCTGTAGACTTTGCAGAACGCTTCGACTTCTTTTTTGACTCCTTTGCAGTAACCTTATGCAATAAATGAAATTAGATACTAATGTCACATTGTGAAAAATTATGCAATAACTGAATTAAAAATAGAATTTATTTATATAATAACTGAAGTAAAAATAATATTACTTGTATGGAAAGTCCATAAATTTTGTTTTGTTTACTGTTCAAATAAACTTTTCATTACAATGCATATTTAAATACTACCTCGGTTTTTGCTAGATCTGATGTAATAACAGCATCTGAGTTGGATTTCTGCATTACATCGGACGATTTGGATTCAACTAAAAGTACATCAGTTGGGACGTCGGATGTTGGCTTATGATCTACAGTTTGTTCAGACTCAATTTGTTCAGAATTTTGAACAGCAGACTCCACTTCTTGAGTGGCAGTGTGTTGACTCTAAAAATATAGGCATATAAATTGACTTTCAAGTAAAGCCAGAGCAAACGGTAAACTAATATGAAAACAAATCATCTTTATTTAATCACTTTTTCTTTAATTAATAAATGAAAAGGTTACAAGTACTGTTTGAAATTTTTGATGAGAAACTTTCAATTGAGTCAATGAAATCATCACAAATTAGTGAAATGAATTGAAAAAAAACTTGTTGCAACAGTAAACGGTAAGAAGCATCGAATGTTAAAATATGAAATATTATTGTAAAATAAATAAACAGGAGATCATAAAAATATCATCCTAAAATTAGAATATAGTCTGAATCAACAAACCTCAGAGCTGCATATTATATAAATTTCTGCCTGAGGCACTGAATCTGCTCCGTGTTGCTTTACTATTTCTTCTGTGACATAGGCTTGAGCGCAGCCAACAAGCGATTCAATAAAATCAAGGAATGAAATCTGAAAAAAAATCATCACGATTGAAGGCAATAATTGCAACCAATTGTGAAACGATTCCGATCTAAAACTTATTAATATTCATGAAATTAATAAATTAACTTGAATATTATATTCTTGACAGACAATCTTGCATTGCAATTTTTCTCATCTTATTTTACAAATTTCATATTATACGTTTCAATACGTAAAAATATCAAATTGAATTTTAAATTTTATCTTTTGTAAATTATCTTCTTACAAACACATTAATAAAGAGCTAACACTCAAAACAAATCAAATGTTTAATTGCGTTATAAACAAAATATTGGTTTTATTACAAATTATTATTTAAACCTGGTGCTCTAAGCTGATGATACCGCTTTCATCTGCAACTTTAGGATCATCCCGAGCCAGAATATCTACAATCACTTTAGCTGTCAAGCAGCCACTGATTAGTTCCATATCCTGATATTTATAACATACTGTTAATAAATATCAATACTGATATTAAAATATCAATGTTAATAATATCAAAATTAAAGAAGTTGAATTTTACATTGAAATATTTAAAAAAGCGAATATAAAACTGATGATATTTAAAATAAGATTATAAGATAATGATTAGGTAAAAAACTGGTGACACCTTTAGAGCAAGAAGAAACTGTCGCATTGTTAGAATCCTATCAGGTTCAGGACACTAAAATTTACAATTTTTAACAATTGAAATTGTGGTCAAATTATATGAATTATATTAACGTCAGGAAAAAATGAGTTTTAATTAATGCCCATTATTTTAAAGAATAACACATATTATAATCAAGTGGCTTCAGGCAGTTAATAAATTGCAGGCAAAATTATTGCAACTTTACTACAAACTTGTGAATAATTATGAACAAATTGAATAAAATTGATCCAATAAGTATTCCTGTTGTTATTATTAGCCAAAATGCAAATGTGATATAATGTACCTGCTATTTACAATCTAATGCAATTACATTGAATGTTCAGAGATATAATAATAACATGCAAGAAATAACAAACTAACCATTTGACAAACACAAAGCTCGAGATAGATTTCATACACTTTATCGACATGGCATAATACATTAATAGCGCGTCGAGTTTCAAGGAAGAAGTTTCCTGCAACATGAAAATGGACAATTTTATTATCAATAGTCGTGATTCCATACATAAATATAAATATATATAATTTAAAATCCACCAAATTTTATAACGCTAAAAATTAAGTCATATTATATTAGTTTTTATTAAAATTACTCTTATAATAATATTGCATTTCATGCTTTCAAATTGATCGAATTTTTTATATTATTTTACACTAAAGAATTTTACCGTGTATTAGTAAAAAAATAAAATAAAAGTCTTTATATTAGCCACCATTTGTAATAAGTATTTATTGTTTAACGTAAAATTACATTTTGCTGTATAAAAAACAAATTATTAATTATTGAATATATTGTAAGTGAAATGCCATGGAGAGTTAATTCTACTTATGCAAAAGCATAGACAAGTTATTTTTGAGAAGTATAATGTAACAATTCATAAAATAAATAAAAAGAAACCTCTAACATTACAGGCTGATGCAAGCACATTGTCATCCATCAATTGTGAGAAACAGCTAGCTAAAACTGCTGCTGATCGTCTGAAAAAGTGTGCTTTAAAATTATCATATTTTGAACAAATTTGAATTTGCACATCAATCAATAACGCTTTCAATATATATTACTACATTATGCAGAGTAGCATCTAACAGCTGTTGTCAAGGCAAATATTACAAGTTCTAGGTTTATTTAAAACTGAAAATATAGAGATTTTAATTTCTTATTCTGTTATATAATGCACAGTCAGTATTGTGTATTATATGATATTATGGCAAAATCTAAATAAAGCTCAAAATACTATTATATATAAAATAAAGCATTAAAATCTGTACTCGGTCATATAATCCAATGATATAAAGTTTTAATAATTAGCAAACAGCTTATAGATTCTTTATAGTTAATACAATGTTAATGCTTTTTAAATAAAATAAAATTTAAAAACTACATGAACAAAACAAATCTGTCACAAAATAAATTTTTTGCTGCACTGATGAAATTTGTTAAAAATTCTATTCCATGACATTACAGTAACAAATTTTCAAAGTTAGAATAAATATAAGACCAACTTACTGGTGATTGTGCCGATTACAATGGAAAGATAACACAATGAGATGATTGACAAACTCAAGAAAGAGTATCTGTCGATGTGGATCATGAAATTCTTCAAATTTATCCGCTCGTCTAGCTGCAAATAAATAACGAATTAACAGTTATAACAGAAAATATCATAAAATTAGTTTATCTTCTACAAATTCATTTTAAACAGCATTTTTTTACATATTCAAGAATTTTAATTCATTCTATAATATTAGATACTGTCAATTTTAATCTATAAATTAAACTGAACACAGCTTACTAAACAAAAATATAGAGTGTATTACATAAAAGAAAATATGTTATAAGCAAATATTATTGAAATTAATTTTTGTATAATTCACGCTAAATTACTTGTTTAAACAGTCAAATTATGAAAATCGACACGTTGTGTCTTAATTTTCTAGTGCATTATAAAATTATTACACAAAATTTGAGGATTAAACTAATACATAAATACTGAAACTTTCATCAGTAGCATACCGAGCCATCTGTCCATATCAGTTATACCACAACATGCATGCAGACAGCAATCTTTAAGGAAACGACTAAACTGCAACTGATTCATAATGTATGTGTTATCAGTGGTGCACTCACTACCAATACGACTGTAGTAGTTGTAAATACGATGTAGGCTGGTTATGTGACGAAGAACTGCATTCATAACCTCGCATGAAAAAAGTATAAAATTTGAATAATGTTGTTTGTTGTTTGGTGTGTGTGTAATAAATTGCAATAGAAAAAGCATCATTAATAACTTAGTCTAATGGAAATTCAAGATTTACAGGTAAATCAGTGTTTAAATTAATTTGTATAGTTTCTACATTTGATTAAATATATATAAAATAATTACTGTATATCTGAAGAAAATTTTACATATATTTAATCAGTTTTTTTTTAAATTCTTTATCACCAAGAATATGTAATTGAAAAATAAACAGAAAATAGTTAAGTCTGTAAAATGGTATCATATATTGAAATGTGTAATAAATTATTTGATAAAATACTGATTTGTTGTGAAGGTAGGGTAAATGTCGCTCACTTGGCGTAGCTCCTCCTCTTTATCAAAACTACAATCATCGAGAAGGTACTCAATGTCCAACTGAAAGCTCGGGCTGTATGTATTTACACTGCTGTTACTCATTGCAGAAAGTCTTTCTGTCAGAATTTTTATCAAAATAATTAAATTACACACTGTTTTGCTACTGATATTGAAGTCAACTAAATTAGAAATGCAGCCAATAACGAATTAGAAGAATTTAAAAGAATAAAATACTCTTCATTTGTTAACATTTTGACAAAGTGTTAAATATTACAGACTCAAAATTTAAACTGTGTTGACAAAACACAGACATACAGTATAAAATTTGAAAAACTATTATTTATATTATGAAATAAAGTAATACTGGTATATCTAGAAAATAACTGAATAGACTTGGGTTTGATCATCATTAATGCCTTATAAGACGAGTTTATATTAAATAAACTTATTTAAATATGTATAAAAAAATGAAGGAAATGGTTACCCATAGGAAGTGGTGTTCTTGTTCTGATCTTGGACAAGTCCGGAGTAACCATTCCATCCATTGTAAAACTAGGACACTCGGCAATGTGGTCGTTCTCAAATTTTCCTTCAAAAACTCTACCGTTCTTGAATACAAATTTACCCTACAAAGAAATTTGTCAGAAATTCAAACAAAATACTAGTGGAAAAGTAGTGATAATATTCACTGCTGTAAGTGAATATGACACAAACATCTATTCTTCCATTTACATCCATCCATTAATGCATCCATCCATTCATTTACATTCATCCATCCATTTACATCCATTCATCAATGCATCCATCCATCTATCTATAGATCTATTTAACTATTAAAAACTTATTCAAAATCTGAAAAGGTATACTTTTCTTCATTTATTTTATACTGACAACAAAATAAACTGTCAATTTTGACTTGTAACATCTGAAAAGAATATTTAATTGAAAAACTTCAAAAAATAAACTGACAACAATTGAAAATGTTAAATCTGTAAAATAGCGTCACATGAAATGATACGATTTAATTTAGTTTCATTTCACACTAAATGACATGATACTGAAATGTGTAATAAATGTTTCATAAAAACAGAATTGTTTAAAAATTGTAATTTTTAAAAAAAATTCACATGTCTTTAGTTTAAATATATTTTTTAGAAAACTTTGTTAAAGGGAGCAACAAGCAACACACAAACCATTCCGCACTTTAGATTGCACTCCCAGTCACCCTCATATCGCGCACCGTTTGCGTAGAAAAATCTTCCGACACCCTGACGCATTCCTCTGCAGAATGTTCCGCGATACATGTTCCGTGTCGGATACTGAGTGTCAGTCCCACGACATAAGTACCAGATGTGTAAACCAAATCCATGCTAAAAATAAATAAAAAAAATAAAATATTAACAGTAATTTTAATATTTGACTACAATGACATGTATTTTTACTCGATCAAGATAACAACTTTGATGCAAATGAAAGTCTAAATCAGTGATGTCAATAAATAAGTAAGTAATTCATAAAATGATAACTTAATTACTGGTTATAATTAATACAAAATGAAAAAGCAATATATTATTATTAATAAATTTGACTTCAAACTTTAATATATTGAAATTTTACAAATAAAAGAAAAATTGATTTCATCTCGATTTATCATAAAGTTTTGCATCAGTAAGACATAGGCGTATCTATCATTTAATTAAACGTCCACCTGTTATGTCAAAGCTGTCTTCTTATGTTAAATTATATTTATGAAATAGTATTACATAATATAATGAAAATTAATAGCTTGTATGGCCAATAATTTTAATTATGTAATATGTTTAGTATATTTTGCTAATTCTATCTGTATGGAAATTAATCATTCTATTACAAAATTATTTATAATTGAAATAAGACAACCTGAACACCTTTCTCCCAAGTTCCAATATACTCTTCATTTCTGTCAAACCAATGCATCGTTCCTTCTCCGTGACGTAAGTCATCACACCAAGAACCTTCGTAGATGTTTCCAGAAGGATATCTTCTGACACCCACACCTTGCTTGATGCCATCAACCCAGTCACCATTGTAATATGACCAGCCATCTTTATCATACGACATCTGGCCCTAATAAATTGATGAAAAAAAGTAATAAAACTAGCTAAAAGTATTAACAATAAAAGTAATAAGAGTAAATGTCAATGTGGATAGTACTTTTTGCCCTTGTGTAAAAAAACAAAATAAAGAGTATACCCCTTCCCCTCTCGATGAATAATTTGTAGATTGACTACTACAGTCCCTCTGAAAAATCATTTGGTTAGTGAATTAAAATCTATATAGATTAAACTGATTTTAATGTAAAGACTTCTTGAACAAAATAATTTAATTTGATTACTTTGCCAGTGATTTTTCCCAGACACCAATCACCAAAATAGCAATGCTGCCCGTCTGCACAGTTCAACTTTCCTTTCCCATGTCTTAATCCATTACAAACATCACCTACATAGGTGCTGAGAAACAGACAAAGAAAACAAAAACTGAGCAAGAACTGGATAATAAGAATCACACAAAATCTTAACAAAGAAAGATGTAAATATATTTCTTAGCCTAGGTTTCTTTATGTATAGCGACTGTTTAATTATCTATTCTCTTAATTTCTATGACACTATGTATATCTTTTAAAATATTCTCAAATGTTTATTTTCTATTAATAAATACTCGTAGTTCATTTATTTTAATTTTTCATGTAAGTTATTATACCAATTATGAAATAGTCAATTAGCAGTACAAAGAGAATTTTACAAAATTACAAGGAAAAAATAAAAGTCAACCCAACCAAACAATAAAGTCAAATTGATGAAAGTAAATAATCTGAGATGATCTTCAAAAAAGGCTTTTAATTTAAATCACACAACTTATCAAAAAAACAGCCACGATTACCTTCCATCAGTCCATGTGAATATACCATGACCAGTTATTTGATTGTTCTGAAACTGACCCTGTAAACAATTTCAAACACTCTACAAGGGGCTAGAAACAAGATATAAAAATAATTTCACTATACATCTCAGAAAAATTCAAACTTATCATAGAGTACGCGGTACACAATATACTCATAAAACACAAAATGAATAATATAGTACAAGAGTAATGATTAACAACATACATTTGATTAGAACAATTATTTGTAATGCATTAAGATTAACTTGTAAGCGATTATAAGAACGATGAAGGTTTAAAATATTGCAAATTATCAAATTGTTGTTAATACCTCATATTCGACTCCATCAATCCACTGATATGTTCCATGACCGTGCATTAAACCCTCACAAAATTCGCCCTAAGATAAATGAAAATAAAATAAATATACTAAAAATATACTGCATCATTAGTACAAAGAGCTTTAAAAAAACAATACTGAAATTCTGCTACAAAATATAGAAAATACCCATCACACCCCCCCCCCCCCGTCTCCCTTCACAAATTTTATCCACGGCGGCATTATAAAAAAATCATCATTTTCCCAGGATTATTATTTCTTGGTAATTTCATATAATCACTTTAAAGTTTTGTAAGAATTTGATGAGACATTACCGTATATGCATGACCACCAATAAAGAGAGCCTGCCCATTACCATGATACAGACCTTTGTATTTATCTCCAACATAACTGAAATATTGTCACAATAATTGATCAAAACTATGCAAAATATAGTCAATGAAATAATGAATAAATAGGCCTACTAGATCAGCAAATATTATTATTAACTCTACTAATAATTATTAATAGAGTTAATAATAATGTGAGCTAATAATAATATTAGAGTGAATCTAATATTATTATTAACTCTACTAAGTTACTAATAATATTAGATTCAATATTATTAGTAACTCGTAAGTTAAGTTGTGTACTACAACTTGATTTTACCCATAGCCTTAAGTTTCAGTTACAACTCGATTTTACTCATGTACAATATTCTCAAACTCACGCGATAGTTTATCTATTTAGATTTTAAAGTTGAAATTTATAAATGACATAACTCAGCACATAAATTAATTATCACTGTCGAAACAGATTGTATTGTACACAATATTTTTGACTATGAGCTTTTTCTACTTTATACAACTTACTTAAAAGTTGCAATATATAAGCTAAATACTTTAAAATATATAACTTTTGTAGACCTACCAAGTAACAATGAGAGATGTTAGAATAGGCTCTTCGTAGATGGGATCAATATCAGGAGAAAGGTCTTCTAATACCTCACAGACATTGACCACCCCCTCTGGTTCTCCTTGGTCCTCCGTGGGCACTTCATCGACCAGGGGGTCAACAAGGGGCGCAGGGGGAGGGGGAGGGTCTTCTTCAACTTTTTTCTTTCGATCTGACTTTGAACGTTTCGTTGCCATGCTGCACTAATGACAACAGTGAATTGTTTTAATATATATTCGCTAGATGTTACAACAATTTAATGTTGTAGATTAACTCAAGGATATTATTGTTATATAATGACAGTAATAAGCTAATTTAACATTTTATATAATTGACTTTTGATTAGCTTGTGTTACTTTACTGGACCAAGAGATTTGACTAAACAATACATTTTCAAACTATAGATTTTTGTCATAAAATAACCTGTTAAATTTCTATTAATATTGTAATTCTATAGCCACACTCTGATATATTTGTAAGCTATAAATGATGAATTTAAATTGCTGTACAACTTTTACTGTACCGATATGTAAGAGATGATGGTAAAATCATAATTTTATTATTTCAAGATAATCATAACATACAAATCTATTACAGTCACTATTATAGTAGACCTATCTTCGTAGATAATTAACCCATTTATTAATAAAGTTCAAACTTGAGTTTATTTTATTTAAGCGTTACAATTATGAAAGACATTGTCGGTTATATTGTATTATTTACATAATCTTGTAAGTTTTTGTCACAATGCTGTAAAAGCACTGGTTTGAGATTATAATGCAGTTGAACTAAGATGCGTTTAATCGCCAAGTCGTGCGAGTAGAAGCTATGATTTATTTGCACTTCTGCTTTCTACTTATAACCATAGATCCGGTGAGCAAAATTGTAAGCATATTATATAAATGCACGGTATAATAATTTAAAAATTCAGTCACGGGTCGTCAGCCGTTGTGCATTTAAATAACATTGCATGTATATCTGAAATAAATAAAAATTGCAAAAATCTCTAGCCTAATTGTTTTGTAGCCTATATTACAAAGAGCGAGCTCGATAACAGATTAATGATGAAACAATCTTTCAAGGGATTCTTTTTCCTACAGCTACAATATTTATTATATATTACAATATACACAATTTAAATCCTAATTCAAGAATAATTTAGCAGATTAACATTCGGGCCCAGTTAATGCTGCTGACTCTGCGTAAAAGCCGTTACCGCGTACATTACATTACATTATTTGTATAGTATTATGTATAGTATAGTAGTATTATGAGAATACCAAAATAATAAAATTATAAAAGGCGCAGATTGTTAACAAAACATTTCATTTCTGGGACTCTAGCAGAGTACTAGCAGCTTCCAAATCTAATTGGCGCTTAATCAGAGCAAATGGAGTAAAAGCAACTTATTTTTGTATAACGCAAAGGAATTTTTGCAAAAGAAATAACTAAACTTTTTTCTGGATATGAATACATTGAGATCAGAGGCAACGCTTCGAGTTGAGATATTTATCAGATTTCACAGAAAGAATATTTTTTATCTTTTTGTTCAAGTTTTTGAAAATAATTTAATGAAATCTAAGCCCAGCCCCTTAGTAAATAAACCTTAAATGAAAGTTATAAATTAGGCCTATTATGATATTGTTTGAATAGATTTCTACTAGCAAAGAAAACTATTAACAAAGACTCGAGCTTTAAAACGTGTGTCACGGTCCAAATGTTTCAGTTTACTATTCTATCAAGCAGGAATGGTACACCATAGAGTATCCCTATTCAAACAAACCATTGCAACTTAATAAGTCGACACGCAACTTCAAATAGGTCCTATTATACGGCTTATGCCCACGCCTAAAAACCCTGAGCGCTTGAATGTCACAGCATTTTAACGTCGTAACACGCCCAAACATTGTTGTAAAAAAACACGGGTAGTCTACTGCAACAGTACAATTTAGATCCTTCAAATGGCTTCGAGCAAAACAATAGTTTTCGATCTTTGATAGAGTCGTTTTTTTATCTCAGGAAATGGGATAATGATGCGAGTAACTTTTTCAAAGTTCGACCTACTTTCACGAAAGGATACTAATTTCAATTAACGGATATAACGAGATCGGTTACTAAAAGACTATAAACTTCTGTTAAAATCTCTGTAAGTATGCATGTGGAAATCGAAAAAGATTTAGAAAATTTAATATTCTTTGACATTTTCTGTATTCCTAATGTAAAATATATGTTTGTATTTTCTGCATTTCTCGTCTGCTTTTGATAAAATAAAAAAATAAAGATAAAGATAAGGAATGAATATTGTCGTACACATCGAAAAATTGACTGTGAACTATGAATATTTTAGAATTGATAGGATTTGCTTATTTAAAAACTGTTTTAAATTGAAAGCCAAATTGTGTTTCTGTATATTATGATAATTTTTAAAAATTTTGGGTTTTTGCTTCGAAAAATCTTTTAATTATACAAATTTAATTATACAATTTAATTTTCTACCATGGGTGGGGAGATGAAGCTAAATGTGGGGGGCTATA